>QCXZ01000064.1:32654689-32793370 GCA_025024175.1 Rhyzopertha dominica | reverse complement strand
AAAAGGCTCTAGTAAAGTCTAGGAAGGTTCGAAATCGAGAGCCTTCGCGAATGTGCCAGACACGCCAAGTAAGTGGGGAGTCTGCGATATAATAAGCGGCCCAGAGACGGAAGTGAGGGAGTTAGACAGTCTATGAACGAGCGCGAGTTTTGAAAGTGACGGAAAGTGAGATTTATGTGTTATAAAGGTGATATAAGTACAACTGTAGTGTTTTTAAAAGTAGTGTATAGTTGAGTAAAGTTTGTTAATTGTTAAAGTAATTGTGAATAGTGCTTGTTAGTGTTTTGAACTGTTAAATAAAGTGTTTTAAATCAGAAATCCAGAATTTTCGAACCCGAATTCCGTAACAATTGGTGTCAGAAAGCGGAATTTTGGATTTCTGGAGTGTTCTACGGACCGGATAGACAGTGTTTGGAGAAGTTTTAGAAAATTCTAGTTTATGCCAGTAACAAGAAGACAATCGGCCAATATGGAAGCACAACTAGAACAGTTAATGCAAATGATGCAGAAAATGCAAGAAAACATGACAGAGCAGATAAAAGCCTGTCAAGAGGACATGAAAACCGGACAAGAAGAAATGAAAGACAGAATTCAAAATCGGACAGGAAGAAATTAAGAAGAAAATAATAATGGCTGTGCAACAACAACTTAAAACCGAAATAGAGGAAATCAGAACAAGCCAAATAAAATTGAAGAACGGATCGACAGTGTAACAGAAGAGCTTAAAGTTACACAGAATGCAGTCGAAGAGAAAGTGGAGCTTGTCGAAGAAAAGGTCAACAAAGTAGAGGAAAAACTTTGCAATAAATTCGAAGAAAAAGTTCTACACATGAAAGGAGAATTTGGAAAGGAAATTTTGACAGTAAAAAGAGACCTGGAAAGAATGAAAACCCACGGTATGACGTCTTCGCCAGTTATTGGAAATAACAAGATAAAACCACCGACTTATGATGATCACACATCATTTGAGACTTACAAGCTGCAGTTTGAAATGGCAGGAAAGGCAAATAACTGGAGTAATGAAAAAAAGGTTATGGCTTTGGTGGTAGCTCTACGTGGACCGGCTCTTGATTTACTTCGTACGCTGCCCGAAGCAGAGAAGGGTGATTACCAGAAGCTTACTGCAGCACTGGAATTGCATTTTGGAGAACAGCACCTACAACAGCTGTTTCGTACCCAGCTGAAGACCCGTAAACAAAAAGTCGTGAGACCCTGCAAGACTTCGAAGCGGATGTAAGGAAACTTATGCATCTGGCATATCCGACAGCCCCAACTGAGCTTGTGGAGGAGCTGGCAACGCGGAGTTTTATCGAAGGTGTAAGAGATGACACTGTGAGGAACGCTTTGCTGCTAGCCACTTACACCACTACGAGAGAAGCCCTAGGGAAAGCTTTGGAGATCGAGGCGGCTTACAAGGCTTCAGCTGCCAACTGGGGCCAGTGTAAGGTACGTGGAACACAGGTCGAAGAGGAGACCGATTCACTGAAAGCAATCATGCGGGAGTTGAAAGAATTCCTAGCTGCGAATAAATCCGCCGGATGTCAGACCTGCTACCGCTGCGGAAAGACCGGGCACTTCAAGAGAGACTGCAGGGTGTCACTTCCTGCAGCGTCAAGAAGAAGCCAGCAGCAGGAAAACTAAAAACAGTCGGTGTTACGGGGCGCACACCGACTGCCCGAGAAGACAAAGCCCCCAAGATTGTTTCCGTCAACCTGCTACGACACAACAACGTGGATAGCCTTACAATGATGGCAACCGTGAGTGGAAAGAAGACGCAAGTGACCGTGGATACTGGAGCTATGGTTTCCATCATAAAGAAGAACATCGCACCGACAGTGAGACCCTTGATGGAGAAGGTTCTTCTGCGAACAGTGACAGGTGAAACGTCGCCGGCGATAGGTGAAGCTGAGGTTGAAGTGGAACTAGGGCAGCTTCGTATACGTCACAGGGTATTGGTGGCGGACATTGACGACGATTTCATCATGGGGATGGACCTGATAGGGAAGTACGGACTTGCATATGATCCAGAAGAGCGGATTCTGAAAATCGGAAAACGAGAGCTTCGTGCTAGAAACACCTGGAGGCGAAGCAAGGTGCGTGAGGCTATATGCTAGTGAAACCGTCCGAATAAGAGGAAGCAGCGAGCAGATCATCAACGCTGCGATGGGGAACGATCTTGGGAGCTGCGTTGGATTAGTAGAACCGACTGAAGACTCACACAAACACTTGTTGGTTGCAAGAACGCTTATCAAGACCTCCAAGACGGTGCCGGTGAGGATTGCAAACATCGCTCCTGTGGGAACGACAATAAGAAAGGAGATCTTTTGGCAACATGTACTCCCGTAACGAGGATAAACACCTGTGAAGGATATGGAAGACACGCAGAAGACGCCAAGAACGCCGGCACAGCTCAACATCGATTTGAAACATCTTACCAAGGAGGAAGCACGAAGAGCCCGAGAATTTCTACGATGCTATCAACATGTGTTTGCCGAACCGGACACACCAATGGGGAGAACAGACATCGTCCAGCACAGGATCAATACCGGAGATGCTCAACCTATTCGACAGGCACCTAGGAGACTACCGTTGGCAAGATAAGAACAGGTTGAGAAGATGGTGAAAGAAATGACGGAGYAAGGTGTAATCGAGGAGTCCAACAGTCCATGGTCTTCACCAGTGGTTCTCGTCACCAAGAAGGATGGATCGCTCCGATTCTGTGTTGACTACCGAAGCTGAATGACATAACGAAGAAGGACAGTTATCCCCTACCCAGAATCGACGACACATTGACCACTCTTTCCGGATCTACATGGTTTTCAACACTGGATTTGAAAAGTGGATACTGGCAGGTTGGGATCCATCCAGAGGACAAAGAGAAGACTGCTTTCACCACCAGTTGCGGTCTCTACCAGTTCACGGTAATGCCATTTGGCCTCTGCAACGCTCCGGCTACATTTGAGAGACTAATGGAACTGGTATTACGTGGACTCACTTGGAAAACCTGCCTGGTCTACCTGGACGACGTTATGGTTATGGGCCGTGATTTTGAAGAGCATTTAAAGAACCTACAAGAAGTATTCGACCGGTTTAGAGCAGCCAACCTGAAGCTGAACCCGAAGAAGTGTGCACTTTTCCAGAAGAAAGTGGAATTCCTTGGCCATACGGTTTCTGCGGATGGGATTCAGACCAGTGATGACAAGATCAAGGCAATCCGCGATTGGCCACGTCCTCGGGATAAGCATGAAGTAAGGAGTTTTCTGGGAATTTGTACGTATTACAGAAGATTTGTGGAAGGGTTCGCTAAAATCGCGGCACCATTACACCAACTTACGGAACCGAAGACGACTTTTGCATGGAGCCACGTTCATGAGGAAGCCTTCAGGAAGTTGAAGTCAGCCTTGTGCAGTAGTCCAATTTTGGCATACCCCCGAAGACACGGAAAGTTTATTCTGGATACAGATGCCAGCAAGGTTGGGATTGGAGCTGTACTATCTCAGGTACAGGACGGCGAAGAAAAAGTAATAGAGTATTACAGCAAGGTCCTAACTAAGCCTGAGAGGAACTACTGCGTCACGAGAAAAGAACTTTTGGCTATCGTGAAGTCCGTAGACCACTTCCATAAGTACCTGTACGGACGGGAATTCCTCATAAGGACGGACCATGCAGCATTATCCTGGCTACTACGATTGAAGAACCCGGAGGGACAAGTCGCGAGGTGGATGGAGAGACTGCAGCAGTACGACTTCAAAATCCAGCATCGTCCAGGCAGGCATCATAACAACGCTGATGCCTTGTCGAGAAGACCGTGTGGAGAATGCCAACACTGCAGGAAGGTGGATGAACGAGAAGGCACGGTGGATATAAGAGCAGTCACCATCACACAAAGCGAGGAGTGGACTGCCGAGAAAGTCAGAACGGCTCAGCAGGAAGACAGCGACGTGGGTCCCCTCCTGAAATGGAAAGAAGAAAACAGACAACGACCTGGATGGGAAGAGGTGTCTCCAGAAAGTCCGACCCTAAAAGCGATGTGGGGTTCAGTGGGGATCCCTGCGAGTAGAAAATGGCCTGTTGAAGAGAGCGTGGGAGAGCGCCGATGGGAGGAATGTTACCATGCAGTTGGTAGTACCCAAGGAGTATGTACCTAAGGTTTTGGAAGAGGTACATGGAGGATCATCGGGCGCCCACCTGGGAGTGAACAAAACCTTGGGCAAAGTTCGTGAGCGTTTCTACTGGGTACACTGCCGAGAAGATGTGGAAAAGTGGTGCAGGAAATGCTCAACCTGCGCTGCTACCAAAGGACCGACAACACGCCTGAAGGGAAGGATGAAGCAGTACAATGTTGGAGCACCATTCGAAAGGATTGCGATTGATGTCGCCGGACCATTTCCTACGACCACCAGCAACAACAAGTACATCCTCGTTGCTATGGACTACTTCAGCAAGTGGCCAGAAGCCTATGCTATACCCAACCAGGAGGCTTCAACAGTGGCTCAGGTTCTCGTCGATAATTTGGTATGCAGATTTGGAGTGCCACTGGAACTGCATTCTGACCAAGGAAGAAACTTCGAGTCCAGGGTGTTTCAAGAACTCTGTCACTTGCTGGGTATTACTAAAACCAGAACAACACCCGCTTCACCCGCAATCAGATGGAATGGTCGAGCGATTTAACCGGACAATGGAACAGTTTCTCTCCAAGGTTGTGGAGCGACACCAGACGGACTGGGATAAGCATCTTCCTCTGTTTTTGATGGCATATAGAGCGGCCATCCACGAGACTACGGGGCAGACACCGGCGAAAGTAGTTCTAGGAAGAGAACTAAGGTTGCCTTGCGATTTGGTGTTTGGCTCTGCGGGAACATCCAATGAAGAGGGAGCAACTAGTTACGTCGAAAATCTTCGGGAGTCGCTATTGATAACACACCAGCTGGTGAGACAGAGAATGAACATTGCGAGCGATCGCATGAAAGCTCGGTACGATGTCAGAGCCAATCCCAGACAGTTCAACGAAGGAGACTTAGTGTGGCTCTACAATCCACAAAGGAAGAAGGGGCTTTCACCTAAGTTATCGCCATCCTGGGAAGGACCCTACCGTATAGTGAAAAGGATTAACGATGTAGTTTATAGAATCCAGCGCAGCCCAAGATCGAAGATGAAGGTGGTACACTTGAATCGTTTAAGTGAGTACCACGGAAATGTTGAGGACTGGAACTGATCGGGACGATCAGTCTTTAAGGAGGGGGTAGTGCAACGGAGAGTCAGTGGTATCACGGCCCGCTCAACGCCTGTGGGCAGGCAACCCGACGTGCTAGAGTGTTCGAGATTAATCTATGCGAAAGGCTCTAGTAAAGTCTAGGAAGGTTCGAAATCGAGAGCCTTCGCGAATGTGCCAGACACGCCAAGTAAGTGGGGAGTCTGCGGATATATAAGCGGCCAGAGACGGAAGTGAGGGAGTTAGACAGTCTATGAACGAGCGCGAGTTTTGAAAGTGACGGAAAGTGAGATTTATGTGTTATAAAGTGATATAAGTACAACTGTAGTGTTTTTAAAAGTAGTGTATAGTTGAGTAAAGTTTGTTAATTGTTAAAGTAATTGTGAATAGTGCTTGTTAGTGTTTTGAACTGTTAAATAAAGTGTTTTAAATCAGAAATCCAGAATTTTCGAACCCGAATTCCGTAACAATAAGAAGTGCAAACCAAGAACGATAAAATATAGTGTATCTAACCGTTCTTTGATCTTTTGTGAAAATACATTTTGAGCATGTATATTTTTTTATCAAAACATCCAAGATGCATATTATTAAAAGGGAAAAACCTGCAATAATTCGTTTTAAATACTTACGTGAATCTCTTGGACAGTTTTGCATGTCATTCACCCATTAAAATTTGCCATCGAAAGCTCCGCAGTAAACTTTCGTAAAGGTCATATCCTTCTAGAACCTGAAAATGTCAGTGAGAAATTTATTAGCGGCTCATTTTACCGCTGCATTTTTCGTAACAAATTTATTGACACATAAAAGCGCTATGCAGCTGCGTATGTAAATGCATTAGAAGCTGTTGTCACACAGAACATCCCAACTACAGTCATTGTAGCGGTAACAAACGGTATCCTGTACTCAATTGCAAAAGAATTTTTACTTGTTGACTCATATTTTTAACGAACAGTGATTGTCGGAGGTTTAGCGGTTTGACCTAACTCATTAACAAAGTACTCTTCATTAACTGCTTAATAAGATATAGGTGTATTATAATAATTGGTGTTACTGTATTGATAACCAGTGGCGGATTCAGACGACTGGAGGTCGCTGGCAGTAAATATTTCGAGGCCCAGAACAAAAAGTAACAAAAGAAAGTGACGATTTTTTTTGTAGATTTAGTTTAACTTACATTTTTAGCTAGTAATTTAAGCCAGCTAAGCATATGGCAAACATTTATTCATAAATTTTACAGTACGATAATTAGCCTGAGTAACCTAACAAATTTAAAAATAAAAGTTTTTCTGTATATTATACATTTTTGCGTTGATTTATTATTAGCAAATTTATCAATTATTTCAAAATTTCTAGGTCTATACAGGGTGTTAAGAAAGAGTAAAATATTTAAAGAGCTACTAATATAGGTCAATATCAGCAGAAAAGTCTTAATAAACATGGGTCCGCAAAATAAGGAATTCGGTTATATGGAAAAAATTAAAACATATTTGCAAATATTTATTAATTTTTTTTATCTACATACAAAAGATGCTTGTATTAAAAACAAAAAATAAAATTATATTAGATGTTCAAAATGCTCTTCTTCCATTTCCAAGCATATACGACATCTTTATCTGAAGGATATTCGAACTGTTTCTAAAACCGCTTTTCTGGATCGGATTTGCTGGCATTAAGTCGTAGCTACAGCTTGTCCATACTATTCACAATAGCACCATAGACTAATGTTTTCAAATATCCTCTAAAAAAAGATATCTAGAGGGTTTAATCAGGCGATCTTGCAGGGCGTAATACAGGTTCGCCCCTCCCTACACATCCACGTGGGAAGGTTTGGTGTTAATGCTTTCTAACGGAAACTGAAAAATGAGCAAAACACCATCATGCTGCAATCGCATTTCTTGCCTTTAGTCCAAAAGAGGAACAATAACTCCTACCTCGGCTGTATATTTTGCACACTCATCCCCGAATAATGCTTTATCCGTGCTAGAATATCTGCTTCTGCTCTAGGAACCGTTCCATATCTCTGAAACTGTTACTTTGCGGACCAATATTTATTATGGCTTTTTTGTTTATTTTGGTACATACACTCTTATTTTAACACCCGGTAAACAATACGACAACATTGTTTAATCCACTGTACTCGCGCTTTAAGATCTTTCATCTGAATTGCATAGCGGTATGTTTTAAATATTTTCGAAATCATCTTTGCGCTAGGAAAAGTCGAAAGAAATATCCTTGTTTGCTTGAAAATTGAAAATTGTTTGAAAATATCAGTGTCATTTCTACAAGGATCCTTAAGTTTTATTGGAGCATCCTTTTTTATTAATTTGGTAATACTAGGTCAAACTGTGCCCCAAACTGAGGCAAACAAAACTATTTGTTTTTATAGACATTGCATCTGTTCTTAACTAGAATTCTAACGTATGAAGCCCAGGGCTCGGGGCCTCTTGGAGATTCCACTTGTTGCTGAATATGGTTGCCAATATTTAGTTGCTTTTCTGATGCGATGATTTTATTTCACAAAAGTGCATTCTGGTTAGAAAACCCTTCATGATTCATGAAGCTTAGAATAATAATCGGAATAGAATCAAATTTGACTCTAATTTAGCCACAGCCACATAGCAAGAAAAGGTAGCTAAAATGTAAAAAGAAAATGTAGAAGGTCTGAATTGTTAAAGAGCGTAATCATGAGGAGTGTTTTTGAAATAGACAATTTCACATGTTTGGTTAAATTTTAGAAATAAGGGGTGATTTTTTAAAAATGCGTAATATAATTTCACGCTTTCGCAATTGCTTGTAGAAAATAGTGGCCCGGATGTCTATAAAATTATTAGTACCTACACACTGAAAATCATATTTCTTAGTCTTCAATACAACCCCTAGCCGTTATGGTTTAATATCTTCAACTCTTAACGACTTATATAAAGAAACATTGCCCGATTCCTTTCGTGT
Organism: Rhyzopertha dominica; assembly: GCA_025024175.1. Taxonomy (NCBI): domain Eukaryota; kingdom Metazoa; phylum Arthropoda; class Insecta; order Coleoptera; family Bostrichidae; genus Rhyzopertha; species Rhyzopertha dominica. Next base: position 32,785,209 of record QCXZ01000064.1, on the reverse strand, counting down.
TACACTATAATAATGCCAGATCATCATGAAAAGGCGAATAAACTCGTGCTTATTAATGTTTCCCATATAACATCCGCCTTTTAACATACAAAGACCACACAGACTTAACAGCCAGCACTCAGCAATGCAAATGTTCTCTTGTAACACGCAACCGAAGTTCTTTTTCTTTGCAATTAGAAAACCCCTCGAGGACTTGGCAAAATTAGATACCTTTTCAAACTACTCGCTGTTCGAGATGTAATTGCAGAACAAAGCCTTCGTCATAAATGGTTTTTCCGCAAGAGAAGCGCTGTAGTGTTTTGAAGTTCCCAGAAGTTGGGAATTTGTAACTTTTATATGAAACTGCATATACATTCGGTATAAACAAGACATTAGATACAATATATTATATATTTAAAGAAGCGTTAAAATACATGTCCATGCTACGCTGTCTGCACTACAACCAACTACAGAGATCTGTTTTGCTGTGGGAGTGGGAGAGCAGGCTGCTGCTGCTTCACGGTTGTGGCAGACTGAACTTCGCCCTAGAACAGAAATTGTTAACTTTATAAACTTCATTTTCTTTGTTTTTCTTGCTGTTCAATAAWAGCAATTTATTATTATTACAGCAAGACATCATTACATTGTACTGGTTTTGTTGACAAAGCCGCATAGCTGCCTTTAAGAAGTAGTTCCTGTTAAGGCATGTAGGTGGCTCTGACATCATGTCAGTTTATTGCAGGCAGATCTACTTTTCTACTGTCATAGGGTCGTCCGCACATTAAAATTTGATAGATTTAACATATACTTTTTATTGCGCTACGCATCTATTTTACTTTCACATTAATTTAACTTGTAACCAACGGCGGTAGAAAAATTACGCTGTTTCAAACACGGGATTATATGTATTTAAATATTTATATTATATTTCAATATGATTCCGTGGTTTCAAACATTTTTTTAAATTCACCATTAACTAGTAACTACGCAAAAGGTTCCTAGTTTCAGTCATGCGCACATTATCAAACAATAACGCAACCGTCGTTTAATTCCTCGTAATAAAAGCATTAGTTCACAAGCAGGTTCGATGGTTAAAGGTTAAAGTGTTTTCGTGTTTCAGCAAAAGATCAGTGAATGCGCTTATTATATTGAACTATTCATTATAGAATAAACTGACTGAAGGGTGATTTAAGTTATTTTCACAAATACGCTTAAAGTAGACTCATGAACCCCATATCAAAAATATACCTATAAATGTCACAATGTACATTCCTCACGGCATCGCGACGCAGCTGGAAAAAAAATGTAAACAAATATTACTGGCAATGCCGCTAGAGCACTGGCTATTATTGGTTTCTCCCTTTCGGCAGCATGTGAACCTTTTGCGTCACCTCCGTGGCGGAATATCGAGGCATTTCAAACGGATATTGAAAATCCATACTTTCATATTTTCTCTCTCGACAAACAAGAAACGAAAAAATCGCAAAAAAATGTCTGCTTCAATTTTTATGTACATTTTAAATGTAAAATGCATAAAAAATTGTGGGACGACCTATTTGTTCCGATGGCATGCCTAACGTACCTATCCATTATTTAAGGTTTCATTTCTTTGATAGCCCCAAAAATAGCTTAGAAATTGCCTTCCAGCACAGATGTGTTAAGATGACATTGGTGAAAAAGAGCCATTAGAAGATTTACCTAAGCAAAACGGCTAGCAAACTGAAATATCCTTAAAGCAAACAGATCCTTACTGTAGCAGTTATTCATTAGTGTACGGTCAGCGATCGAGTTAATTAACCTAAAAAGGAACTGGAGGAACAAGCATACGCGCATTTCTTGTATTTCAACTCATAAATTCCAATAAACTGCGCTTTCAACTGTACCGGGAAGTTTCGTGTTTATTTAGAATAATTACATACCCCGTTGCTTGTTCCTTGAGCAGTGAAAAATTAATAAATGCAGAATTTGTTAAAATTAAACAGAATAGTATCCAAGGATATTTGCCTGCTTATTTGGTCACTATGTCACTGGCACCTTCAGCTCCAGTTGAGCGAAACGAAACAATTTAATACGATTTATATTACTGTTTGCAGAACAAATAGTAAGACCACAAGATCAATCAAATAGCGTACCATATTGATACCATTACTAACAATGTTTAATGTTTCTTTGTTACCAATTGAACAGTTTTGATATAGTTAGTTGGCAAGGATACTTTGTAAATTTACGTGAAGTATGAAGACTTTCTCTTCTCCTCACAAAAGATGTTTGTGGACAAAAATAGGCCACTGATTTAGGCATTCAAATATTTTTTTAAAAAGGTTTGCAATTTACAATGGTTTATCACCTCACAGCGGTTTCTAATCTCTTTTTATGAAACCAGTATAGTCTGCGAAGTAGTTGTGTTGGGGAGGGGGTTAATACGGGTGTTAACAAAAGAAAAGGGAAGCATGAACGTACGTGTAATTACCAGTAAGCACACAAACAACAAGTCACACCGAAAACGTAAAAGCATGTTCTCTGCGTGCGTGCAGCGTGCATCTAGCCGAGCAGTTCTGGTGTTCTGGTCGGTGGCGGCATCGGACGGATGATAGTAGAATACGACAGCCAGGTTAGGAATGGGTGAGGGTGAATTTATGGAACAAGTTGCCATGTTTTTGTTAAAGCTATGTGCAGAAATAAGTAAAACGTGTGTTAATACTTAAGTAAGTAAATTCACTAATTCACTTAACTGAACTGAAATAATTGCTCAAAAATTACCGAAATCATTTTATTCAAAAATTTGTGAATACTTGACTGCCTTGTAATGAATCTGTACTGAAGAATCTTAAAAGCTTTATGTTGACATACAAGTAAAATAAATGGCAGTGGAGTATCTACAGAAAAGATTTTTGTAACATGAGGATTAATTGTCTGACAAAAACAGAAACCCGAAAAAAACACCATATCCACAATGTTTTGCAGTATGTGAATATTTATCTGGAAAGAAAAGGGCTAGTGGAAAACAATTCACTCAGTATAAACTTTCGACTCGACTCTGTCATAGTTTTTGTTTAATTCGGTTAGTAACTGCCTACGTATACAGTAACGTGGACTGTTTGGTTGGGTGGTGTGTAACCAGTAAGATGACCCTAAATAATAGTTAACGTCATAACTTCATATTGTTATTTGCTGTCAAAGTATAACTTCGTCATAAGTAATATCCTATTGCATAGGAAAACCCAATCTAAATGTTGAAGAATAATTAATCGAACGGATACTATCATCTCACCAGTGCCCTTATTGCATAATTCTGGCATGTAGCCCATAGTCTTGTGTGGCTCCTTATTTACAGAGGATTTTCTTTTTTTTTAAGATGGCTTATCAACAATTTTTAGCGATTTTTTTCCATTCATGAATCATGTAGTGCGCCTGGAACAGAAATAAAAATAAAACAAAAAGTAGAAAAGTAAACTGAAAGAAGAAACACTGGAAAATGAATAAAGATATATAAAAATATGAACAACGGTTGACGACGTACTTTATGATTATAGGTCCAATACTGTATAATAAATATTTCAAATTTACATCAATTAATTTATCAAAAGAAAGATGTCCATTGAGTTTATTCCTCAGAAATTTTATAATTCGAGAATGTTCGCTCTAAAGGTGTTTGAGAAAACTGCTGCAAAACTTTTTTGTTGACCAATTTCAACATCTCTCTTGGAATGAAATGAAAGTCAATGTTCTGAAGAAATTAATGAAAATGAATGCATTATTCGGCGAAGCCTTTGAGTTAGACCTTCTGTAAATTTCCAGCATTGTGTCGCATTTAATCAAAATTTGTATTATTTTGTAATAATTGAAAAAGAAACCTGAACATGTCCCGCAATTTAGTGTATAAAAAATCATCCCATTCTGTAAGTGTTCACAGATCGTGTCCGTTATGACAATAAAAGTATTCATACGAAAATGTTCGCTCACATTTCATTTTTGTACTTGACCGAAATGTCGTTTACGTTTATATTATATTCTTGTACCTTTCGCACTATGTGATTTGATTACCCAAAGCTTCAAAACTTCCAAAAGTGTGGCCTTTCTTGAGCAGATGAAAATAATGAATTATAAAGTTTTGCTGCGATTTATTTGATTGAATCTTGTCAATATATCAGACCACACGGATACCGAAATGACAGTTTCTAATTCRGGAAACTTCCCAGCTAGACTTCCAGCTGAGAAGTTTTCTGAATTAGAAACTTTCCATTTTCGTCCTCATTCAAGTTACTTTGAAGCTCACAAAATTCTATTTCAAAGCTCTGCAAGCTTTCGCCCGAGTTGACCATCGCGTATTTGACAATGATTCTGTCAAAAAATAACTTATATTCAATTTTTTCTGTAGGCACTGTCACCTATGAGTTGATTTCGACAGAAAAACATAATATTTGTTGGGTGAACATAAAAAATGAAGTGGCGTTCAAACAGCTGTAGCTACTTCTACTAAATTAAGCGAATGAGCACTGCATGGCACAGCAAATGCTTTATTGTTTGGTAGCCTGCAGTCCAGCATATATTTCGCCGACTTGTTACTGGCATTGTCGTAAGGCTTGATACCTGTATCACATAATTTTCGGAAGCAACAATAATTAATATTGCGGGTGGGCTGTATTTTCAATACACTCATAAGTGAGTTTAACCTACACACCTATTTATGGCGCTTTTTAATTTAAAAAAACGTATTATGCTTATTCATTGAATAATGTTGTCAGTTACGTGATATCATAAAATGCAACGATGACTGAAATGTTTTTCACAAATGGTAAAGGTATGTATCAGAAACTGCTCTTAATCACTGTTCATGAGCCTTTGCATTTTGTGGCACTCGAAAAATGCTATAAATCGTTTCCTTAGTGTAATCTCGAATTTTGCACTTTTTCGTCATGACTATCCATGCGTTTCTCAAATATGCTATACCTACCAAAGAAGTTACTTACCGAATTAATGAAAACTTATTCAAAAGTACTTAAGAAAATCGTTAAAATTGAGTGCATAATATAAAGCATTAATGGACAAAACCAATTTTGCAGTAATAAAATCATAATGACCAATAAACCATTTTATTCAGCCGAACCGTAATAACAGTGCCAGAACTCGAACACCGGGCGCTAATAAAAGGATCCTGTGCAGAGCAAAATGCAATCGCGTGCCGCATCGCCACCATAACAACAATTATTATATTTGTTCAACGCCGTGTACTGTTAACTGCACAATGGCGTCTGACCGTTCCTTCGGATATAGGTCTCGGCAGATACGTTATTCATAGGATAATTCACATCTTTGTCGGTACCGTTCGAGTAGTCATTTATGCACGATTTTGCTGACGGTCGGACGTGTGCACGCGGGGCTAAGTCGGGCGCGATGCAGTGATGCTCAAGTGGGTGCACAGGCAGGGGTTACAGTGTTCGCAGCAGGATTACGTTATCATACCGGTAAGGGAAGTGGAAGTCTGATTTTCTGATACTTAGAAATCCATGTGCGAGTCTAAGTGTATTTTAACTCGGTTTGACAAAAAGGCGTATCATGTTTATCTTAATTTTGTTTTTTTTTTCTATAGGCTCTTTGGTTTTGACAACGATACTAAATCGTTCAAAAATATAAATGCAATTATAGATGCAGTTTTACAGTTTTCCCTTGCAAATGCAATGGAAATGCGTCAACTGCGGCATCTAGTGCACATGGATTTAAGAGCGTTTAAACAAATTAGTACGTTTTTGTGTCTTAAGATTTTCAAATAGTACATAATTCACCTCTACAGTGTACAATAGCTGGCAAAGATCGTGTTACGAGAGAATCATGCGGTTTAGTTCTTCAGCTGTTTTTGTTTTAATTGTTGTACACTACTTAGTCAATTTTTATACACTTGAAATTTCAAAAAAAGAATCTCTGGCGATATCTGTGGACAGAAGACTGTGCTTCATTGGTGCTCTGCATTCAGTTCGGATATTATTTGTCTTTTAAGTAGTCCTTCTATGGAAACCGAATATTTTCTCAATGATTGGAAGTATGTGGATTCGGAAAGAAAGTTTTGACACTGACTATTGAGATCAAGCGTTATTTTATTAGAAAAGCCGGTTATGTAATTAGCACAGTCTGCGACCTGGACTTTAATTTATAATATTTGGATCTCTTAAACGTTTACCGATTCTCTTGTAAACAGGTGCCGATTTTCTTGAACAGTTAATAAAACATAAGAAATATCCATTTCTCGGCAATTGTTTTATTTTCTCAAAATACGTTCTTAATTCTTGAGCTATCCGATAGACATCCGAACAGGCAATATTAAACGAAGTGTGCAAAAAAAGATGCCAAAACATGCTATGTTTTAGGGTGCCAAATTCATCTTTCTGTTGTGAATTATCACACCGTCTAGACACTTGTATTTTCCGCTTTCCGGTGCGCGCTTACACCTGATTGTTATGTCAGCCTTCTTCTCGGCATAAATTGACACAAGTTCTTTGCGTCGGGCAAGAAGCAGATGCCATGGAAAAGCATATTACGGAATTATTCCGGTACTGTTAGGTAATGGAGATCGAATCTCTTACATCGTTTTTGTAGCGAATAACTTTTACTGGATTATGTCAGGTACGTAGCGGGCATCGTAGTGCAGATGACAAGAATCCGCAGAGATATTGATGTCGGTAATACTGAAGATAGATATTTAGCGCAAATATTTATATGGTAGGTATGTAATAGCGTATTGCACAATACGAAATTGAATTAGAAGCATCTAATCTTTGGTTAATAAAATAACAGCCAACATTTTGTATTGCTTCTTTTTTGTGGAACTTTTTCTAGTGTATGGTTCACGAATGAAACCAAGATGACAGAGTACACATGCCACAAGAACAGTTAAGACAAAGCAAATAAAAACAACACGCCTGAAGAATGCCCAACAAGAAGGGCCATAACGGAGCTAACCAAACAAATAAGTCATCATTTTGGAACCTAGTCCAACGAAATCTACAAAACCAATAAGAGCCAACGTTATCATTGGTCCTCGAATGCATGCCTAGAACATTTTTAGTTACAAATAAATGAACACCAATGTTATTAACAGCGACAGTGAGAGTGTTGTGAACTAAATATCTATCACGTATATACTGACATTTTAAAAATTATAACCGACATTGTGTAATATAAACATAAATATATTATACATATGTATTTATCCTTATTGGACAAGTTGTCAAATAATATAGTATATAGATTTAAGTTGATAAACAACTACTACTGCTGAATTGAAAATTTGCAAGGAAACTTGTCAGCAATAGCATGTGATAACACTGATACTAATCGTGGCGGAATTGAGCGATTATAAACTTTTACCATTCGGCTTGTAGGGCTATTAACATTGATAGCGTATCCTTAATAAAAGGAAACGCCTCTGTGAATGTATTAGTAAGGCAGAAATACTAGCCTTAGAAGAGGACGAAGAATTTGCTAGATGCTTCTGAAGTTGCCAAATAAATCCTTCACTTCATTAAAAAATTTCGTACTACTGTAATACTCCATTCACTCGGCTGCTAGTGTGACGTCATGGCAGCAGAAGAAGACCGTTCTAGGCTCGTAAGAAAGCCGATAGTTTTGGTATGACTCTTTTCAAACACAAAGAAATTCGAACGTTAAAAATATTAATTCGAACATGTAATTAAAGGGCTTTGTTAAAATCTTAGCACAGTTCTTTAATATTAATCAAGGGTCTTGTATTTTATCAGGACCAGATGTCATAGAGCCTTTACTAAATCTTAATGCTGCCATCCATCCACTATATTAACCAGTTTCTGTTATTATAATGCCTATAAAAGCAAATTTGATGCAGCTTTTATAGACTTTATTTGTTTGGTAATATTTGCTAAACTGTACACTTGATTTAATTATTGTTCACGCTTCGTTAAGTTTGGTAAGCTCCTTTTTTATTAACAACATTTGAAGAGGTAGTTGTGCAACATTACTAAAGTTATGGATCAATTTTTTGGAGACTTGTGTGCAACTACACATACTTAGAATTAGTAGTGGGTAATCAACCAATCATAGTGACTTAAAAATACGAGATGAATTTTCCATACGGCGTTGAACTCGCAAGTTTGCAAACTTTAGGTATTTCTCATCTCCATAAGTAGCTTCGAACGATTCAACATCTCACAAAAACACGCGCGGTATGCAATGCACGTTTCTTGTATCTGATTCGAATTAAAAACAATCTAGGATGGCTTGAGGCTAGGCGCGAGCCACTGCAGGACTTCTTCCTGTTGCAACGTATGCGTGCTATCGTATCCATCGCATTTGTATGGGTTCATAAATATCGCATCGCGGTAAACCGTAAATAAGTTGATACCGCTTGCGCTATCATCCGTTTCCGTGTGGGCAGACAGTAGTAATATAATAAATCCCGAGTGTAAGCCAGAAGACCTACCTTGTGCACTCACTGAAGAACTAGCGGTAAAACGTGTAATCCATTTTGAACTTTTGTTATCCTGAAAGGTACAAGTGGCCGACAAAAATCGAAATGAAACTACATCTTATACAATTTTTTTCTCATTTAGGTACAGTTGAGAATGCAACTAATAACAAAAACTATGGAATTGTGATTGCCAGCTTTGACCAGGAATTGAACCATTTGATTGCTATTTGAATGTGCTACGACTCATATATAGTTCAAAGTTTGCTATATGATATAATGCTACCGCACGCTATCTGGAGCTTTTGTAACTGAGTGCCAGTTTTGCGAGTTTTATGAATTATAGATAGATGTAATAAAATATTAAATTGATTATGTTTATTAAAGGGATTGATAATTAAAATCTCATATAGCTAACATAGCATGTTACAAACAACTTGGTTATTAATCATTCTTTTCATTTCAAATTTTGCTGATAGTACATCACGTGATCGACCAACAGTTCTTTGGATGCTCTGGATGCGTATTAACGTAAACATAATATACAATAATTACCTTAAATCTGTGTTTGATTTTAAAACAACTGGATTTTCTTATTTCTTTATTCACCAGATTCTGAGGTCCCATTCAGGAGACGTCACTTTTTAATTTATGTATAATGAGCTACAAAAAGCGAACGTAGAGTATATAAGAAAACAGCTAGGAAAATAGCATACCTGTTTCAAAACATCAACATTATAACGTCAACACAAATGATTTTCTCTACATTCGTAATACAACATTGAATTATATTAAAAATTACAAGATACCGTTTAAAATAAAGACATTTAAAACTTGCTATAACAATGGAGTAACGTAAATTCTTCATGTGTGGGTAATATTTATATTTATGCCTCGTTCAGAATTGTTAATCTTCTCAAATTCTTCTTCCAAGTCAGCAGCACAAGTAAATAAAAAGCTGGTCTACTTAATTAACAACTTGAAAACACATTGGTTTTGACTGCTTTATTTCGCAAATTTGAATTAATAACCCGCTGATGTTATCTTGAGTGTACAAAACCCTCTTAAAAATATACCGTTCCTAAATTCTAGTTTCTTTTGCAGGGCTCGGACCCTAGGGTGGCAACATGTCGTGGCAAGCTCCAGAGCCGAAGATCGAAGCTGAACCAAGAAATCAACAAAGAACTCAGGCTCCGTGCAGGAGCGGAGAACCTCTACAAAGCCACCACAAATCGCAAACTTCGCGAGACAGTGGCTTTGGAGCTTAGTTTCGTCAACTCAAATCTTCAGTTGCTCAAGGAACAACTGGCCGAGTTGAATTCTTCTGTGGAATTGTACCAGGGCGACAGGTATGATAATTACAAAACAAGCTGACGACGAAGACATTGGTGTTAACGTCTTTAGATTGTCTAGTAGCCCAATTCTAAAATGTTGTGGTAATCTTTTATTATGACCGTGTCAGTATTCTGCATATACAAGAGGCTCGAAATCTTAGCCTTAGGCAACGGCAGTCTAACTGACCCACATCCAGTCGAGGAGCTGAACGGTGCGCCAGATTTTCGATTGCTCGTAACTGTACGTCTATCTGCAGTTCTGCTCCAGTTAAACAAAAGCAGTGCTTTTTGATTTGCACGCTTCCAGCTTGAATAATTTTGTTGAGAAATGCATTGTGTCCTTGAAGAGCACTTTAACCTTCGATTTAGTATCAACAGATCAATTGAAAAGATTCCTGAGTTACTGGTTTTATGCAGGCTGTACCAAAATTAATTTACCAGATTTGCAGATGCATTTCACGTTGAAAAACCGGATAGTTTTTATTTTGTATCCCCAGAACCGATACAAAATTAAAGAAAAACTCATTGCGAGCGGCACCTTTATTTAGGTGTACTTCCTTCTCGAAATCTTCTAAATCTGTGAACAGTTTTTAAGTGAAATTATAGTATTACATGTACAGATTTTAAAAATGCGGACTTCTGGCTTAACTTGGTTTATTTACACACCAAATACAAAATACACCAAACTTTTAACACTTGTAATTCAATTCACCACTCACTGCAGTTCACTACAGACTACACTCACTCAATATCACTCCCTCTAGAGATTTCACTGCTGCCAGCGCGAGACCGCGCCTTTAGAAGGATAGCTTCATACATCCGGATCCTTTTGGAACTTCGATCACTTTAGCGCTAATTCGAGAACCTTTGATCGATCTATAAAAGGTCTATAACTGCCATTCGTCATTCCCTCGCCGTCTTTCCTTTAATAAATGAAGTGTGGACCGTGTCTTGCAAGCGCATTCTGTATACTCCATATCTACACTGGCTGACAGAAAGCATCAGTTACACCGTATACGCAACAATATACTTTTCGCACTTAAAACACTTTTTCAATTCGTTTGAAAAGCAGAAACATTTTAGGTCACAGACCTACTTTAGAAATTTAAGATTTGAATTTATAATAAACGAAATAGAACAGCTTGTTTGTTGTTGATTTGGCCTAGGTCAACATGCAATTTTGGAAAGGATACTAACCTTAGTATTGACATTTGCCATTTAAGGTTTGAAGGCATTTAATGATTTCCAACGTTAGGTATCGATCTTTCGGAAACGGTTGTTTATGTGAACCATATGTTGAAGAGGGCTTTTGTATATAGGTTTTGGGTAAATATCAATTTTCAACTGTTTCGTAGACGAGCATTAAATAATTACTGATTTAGTTTATTTTAAACATAAGTTTCAAAAAAGCATAATCTAATGAGCTGTTTGATAGGGGAGGCTGTCACTAAACAGAAAACAGTTAAGACGTTGGCGTATGTAGTTAAAGGATTCGGGATTCAACCACAAAAAATCGTTGCCAGAACCAAAACTGCGACCCAGCATTTTTGTTACAACTGAGAAAATATTTAATTAATTAATAATAAATAAATAATTAATTAATATTTAAAAAAAGGTTATTTTAACATATTACTTCCACATCCAACGGATGAAAAGTATTGTATCGCGAAAAACTTTTCAAAAATTTTTATTTGCTCATTCGCTTTAAAATGGTCGAAAACGCAAAAAAAATTAAGCAAAAACAAATTTCTTGTCCGTGTCTGTGTGTCTGAGGTTTTGTTTGTATACACGATAACTTTCGAAAGACTTAATATATGAACTTGAAATTTGGCAAACGTATAAATCTCAACTACCCAAAGCGACTTATTGTTTGTGGGGTAAGTAGGGTATCGGGAAGGGGGCGAAATTGGGGGATAACTACCCTTCTTGCAAATTTTTATTTTTTTTTTCGTTTTAGTATGTGATTTGCAGTATAACTGCGAGTATTATTCGTTCTTATAAATTTTCGATGCAGCAAATTGTTTAGAAGATATAAGCAAAAAAGCGTCACTTAAAGAAAACTGTTTTTCCTAAATATCTCCGAATATATTTAATATTTTCGAAAAATTAAAATACCATCAGATGGAAAATGAAATTTCTCACAAAAAGTGTCTTAGAAAACTTATTCAAAATTTTGAAATTTTCGAAATATTTCCAAAAACTTTTTTTGGACCCTGCTCGTATGATTTTTTTTAAATTTTGGTATTATATAGAAAATCAAATTTCTGATCAGAAAGTTAATAATTTACGAGTTAATAGGAAAAAAACGATTTTAAAATTTATATATTTTTGCTAATATCGCGAGGACTGTTTGTTTAAGAAAAAAATGTGTAGAGAGAAAAAATGCTCAAAACCTGATTACTAATCGTATAGTACTCGTATAAGAAATAAAAACGTAAATGTCATTTTGACAATTGGATGTGGAAGTATTGATTCAATTTGCAGCGGTTTTTTTCTTGAGATATTTTCCATATTTTAAAAAATATATATGTACAGGGTTTCTATAAATGATTCACGCAACTCCGGCGGCGTTGATATCTGCATTCTCTGTGCCGGCTTTTTATAACTGCTGCCAAGCTGCAATATGCAACTGAAGGTTGCAGATCAAGTTATACTCACGAAATTGATGGCTTTATAAAGATTTTCCACCAATATATGGTTCTATTTTTCTTTCAAATGTAAGAAATAACTATAATTATTGGTATAGTAGGCTTGTGATAATCTGTACGGTCTATGCCTTTACCACTACCACTTAGTTTGTGAATTTGCCATTGCGCTAGGCTAAAAACATCCATCCATCATAGTACAATTATTATTTAACAGGTTTACTGTAGCCACAACCACAACCTCACAAGTCACAAATACGATACATAACCTAAAAGTTATAAGAAATCGTGCCACCCCACAGCTCCGAAATTAAAGTTGATTATTGCACAAAACATTACAGAATGTGCGTTTTCTCATATTAAAATATATCAAATAATTCAACAATCGACAGATGATTAAGTATATGTCAAAGCAATTGTTGCGTTCACGTTCCTGAGAGGCGGAAAACTGATTTAATAGATAATTTCCATAAGCGCCCTGGATGCATAAATCATTTACAGCAACTCTGTACATATCATGCGATAATACTCAAAAATTCAAGAACTAATGCCTATTTAATAACTAATGCCTATTTAATAGCAAATGCCTACTTTGAACAAGTTTTTTTAACAAATTGTGTTTAAACATTGAATAAAATGCATTAAAATACAATTAATAATTAGACAAGTTTGAAATATTAATATTAAAATGTATTGAAAATTATGTGCTTTTAAAATTTTTTGTAATTAAACCACTGCCTTCTCTCTGTCAAAATAGGTACGTTTAGCTGTGGAGATGCTTCTCTCGACATCTACCGATGTAGCAATGCAATACTGTACTTCGATTGTAAAGCCCGCTTGGAATGCACTAAAATATTAATCCAAGGACTTCTTAGTAGATAGAAAATAATGTATATCTCATAATCTGTAATTTCAAATTACCTGAAATTTTTGCTGAAGGTTACGTATGTACAAGTTTATTAACTTTTTTAGTTGATATGAATTATTTTTCTAAAAATAATAAAATAAAACCCTTCAAAAAAATTCTTGAAAAATTCGTTATTTACAGCGTCATCCAAGTACAGCGCACTTGCATACCAAATATCTTTACAGTTGAAAACGTTTTGAATTTGCAAGCAGAAGCTATACACTAAAGATTTACCTTAAGTTTAAAATTGTTTTCTGTTGGAACTATATTATCCCGTACATAGCCAAAAAAACTTTATATAAACAAATCTGATGGATTTTTCAACAAGCTGCACTACTCACTGTGACTGTCGTGTATGTCTAAAATTAGTTCCTAAGTTCCTTAATGATTTCAATCGCATATAATATCTCTGGTTTAGAAGTTTACCTACTTAGGCAGTTGTTTAATTATAAATTTACAATTTTAAAGGTCATTTTAGAAATACTGTTTTCATTTTTGATATTAATGTATTAATTAAATAAAGGAATTATACTTTCAGTATTTGTGTAAAACAGTTTATTCCTACTTACACTATGATAGCGCTTAAAGCTATTAGATATAGATTTCGCGATTAAATTTCTTTCAGGGCCCAATCATAAAATGTGTAATATACTCCAGCATCATCAGCATCAGCGCTTTTTTCAACACTTGTATGAAAATTTATGTCGCTTAGTGAATATTTTTTTAGAAATTATCCTAGTCTCCTAATCATGAATTTTGTAACTTTGTAAGATCACTGTTTGCTGCAGCAGTCTTTGCAGATGATGGATTTCAACATTTGATGCACTTGTTTTACAATACAATCCGAAGAAAAGCAGAATATGTAAAATCACTAGTTTAAAATAAAAGAAAATAAATAAAATAAAACGTGATTTTGTAAAACCTTATATAATTCATAAAAATTTTAATCCGTGAGGAAATTCTTTGGTATTTTGGGTACTGGATATTAGTAACACTACTTGTATAAAACTACTCCTTCAGTTTTGCCGAGATATACTTAGGCAAACGTATTACATTCCGCCCTCTAGTAGCCGCGAAAATCCCGAATCCTATGCTAGCTACTACACCCATGCACGTTTCAAAATACACACCTTTTTGTTCGAGATACTAGTGAAAAGAATAAAGTTCTACTCTTGTTCTTTCAGAAACCTTGACGGGAAAAGTATTTTTTATTAGGTTATTTGGTTCAGTCATTGTTTTTTATAAACATCCTATTTCTACCTGGCATTAATTTAACGAATAGTTAAATATTTATTATTGCAATAGCATTCCTTCTACCACTGTTTTATTAAAACTATCGTGGAATTCGTTTATCTACTTAATTTTGTTAGTATTAACATGTAGTATCAAAAGGACCATTGTGTTGCAAGTATTTTTAACGACGCTCTAACCGCTGTATTAGTGCACTCTTTTTGCTGCACGCTTGCATCTCCATAAACCTTTCTGCATATTTCTAGGCTCGATAATAGCGTTTACCATTCAAAGAAAGTAGTTCTGCCATCATTACCGAGAGCTGCTAATGACGTCGTCAGATGAGCAAAAAATAATGAAAGTATAGTCATTAAGTAAAACAGTAACATCTATGGCGTGAAATGCTTGTTAAAAAAAGAAACTTTGGTCTTAGTTCGTTGTGTTTGTGCAAAATCTTCCGCATGGTTATTATTAAAGCAAGAAATATTACGTTTTTATCCCACATAAATGAGTTACTTTAATTAGTAGAATTGTCATTTTTAAAGTGATTACAATGAATGTAAAATCTGAAATACTTGTTTTTTTTTAATAGTAGATGTAGCCAATGGATGAAGCGGGATAGTAAGCAGTATTGTAGTATTTGGTGATTAATTTTAACTTGCATCGAATAATGATATATTCCACAGACACATTATCACTGCCGAAAGAAAAACATTTAGTCGTACCACGATATACAACTAAAATATTCATTTGCCAACATATCATTGACAGCCAATCATCGTTCTATACGAATATTGTCTAAATTGAACATGTATGATATTTTTAATGGGTTTTTTACCCATTAAAAATATACATGTTCATAAAGAACTCAATTCAGGCAGTAATTAACTTTCACTGTATATAATTGTCTAAATTGTTTAGTTGCATATTCCAAAACACTAATTTTGCTATGGTAAGTAAGTTAAACAGCTTGAATGTTTTGGTCTAACTTTCATGTTATTGATAACGATTATTCTTATAAATACGTTATAATATGGTCAGGTCAGGTCAGGTCAGGTCAGATGCAAATATAAACTCCCTTTTGTGTGAAATAAGCTTGGGCTATGTTATTCTTATAGTTTTGTTGAAGCAATTGGTGTTTTAATGTCCACGTTTGATTAAGTTGGTTTGAAAAATTTTTTTTCACCTACTAGGTACCTTATATAGTTATATAATAGCTTATTTCTGTCATTGGAGACTTGATCTGTTTAATTTGTTTTAGCACCGATGCTGTGATGCCAATGATCCCCCTTGGCCTAAAGGAAACGAAGGAAATAGACTTTAGGGAGCCATTCAAAGATTTCATTTTGGAGCATTACAGCGAGGACGCTAACCAATACGAGAATGCCATAGCAGATTTCATGGACACAAGACAAGTATGTTTTAAGTTTCTCGAGATACTTTTTTTAACACAAAGCTTTTTTCAGGCCATGCGCACTCCCTTAAGAGATAGTTCAGGAATAGCATTACTTTTTAGGTACTACAATCAGTTTTACTTTGTAGAAAGGAGGTTCTTTTCACCAAACAGGTCTTTAGGAATATATTTTGAGTGGTTCGACTCATTAACAGGTAAGAGCAGTTCTAAACGTCTGATCATTATTAGATCAGAATCTTTCACATCAAAACAGTAGAGTTTCTCTTTTGATTTTTAATGCTTTCACCTTTAGTTCTCGTATAACATATACACAGAATATACCCGTTAAATTATTGCACTTACAAATGCTGGGTGGAAGACGCATTGTGTATATACAGCTAAAATACAACCGTTGATATTAAAATTTTATGCCAATAAACAGCATCCATTTGAAAGCACGGCAACTTTTCAGTTAAATTATTGATTCCGACAAATTTTTTCGACCATCAAGGAAGGGTTCATTTTTATCTGTTGTAGTGAAGTATAGACTTCAACGATAAAGCAGTTTTTCTAAGATTTAGTCTTTATTCGAACTGTCTGCCTTAGCGCGTCCAAAAATTAGAATGGGGGAGAGCATTGAGACGTGCAGAAAAGTTTTCAAACTGAAGCACGCATAGTTTTAAAATAAATTGACCGATTTCAATGTAGAACATGTAGAGAATGATAGTGGTTTTGAAAAGATGTGTCACATGACTCCAGGTGGTGTTTTTTGTCACCTCGAATTTTGATAAAATTGTCTGTAAAAGATTCTTCAACGTATTTTACACGAACCTTCAAACTTAGCGCGTTCAAAAGTTAACGTGAGGAGAGAAGACTTTAGAGGTACAGTGTGTATTAGCTGTAACATATCTATTCCGTAGATATTCCAATATTGCACCTCGCTCGTTAATCTCTGCAGAAATGACAGGATCAATAATAAAATTACTAAACATTCCAAATTAGGAAATTAGTTGCTTGGTTATGTGTGGTGTGTAAACTATTTGCTTAATAACTTCTAATAGCTAATAATTATCAAGCTTGGGTTTTGACCATAGTTTTTGTTCAATAATAGCCTACAAAGAAAAATTAAAATTGTATACCGTTCTATTTAATTTTTTCCGGAAAAAACAGTCACTGCTTTGTTTTTGTGTGTTGTTTATTTTGACAATAACTTCAAAATGAGAAAAGCTATCGACCTCAGGTTTTTACCATTTTTTTTTCAAATAATACCCTGCAAAAGAAAGTGAAAAAGGTATCTCGCCCTATCTAGTTTTTCTTTAGAAATCAAGAAGAAAAATCATTTTATTTTGTTCTTGTGTGTACTATTTTGGCAATAACTTCAAAACGAAAAATGAAATTGGTCTCGGGTTTTCACCACTCTTTCTTATATAATAACCTAGAAAATACAGATAAAAATATGTACCAACTCATTTAATTTTTTTGAGAAATCGAGAAAAGCATGACAATTTTTTAAACAGCGCACTCTACAGCTATTTAGGGAAACCAGTTGTGGAACAATTTACCATTAATATTAATCTCCTTGAAACTCCCTCTAAAATGAATTCTAGTTTGTTAAATTTGGTTGAACCGTTTAGAAGATATAACATCTAGAAATTTTGTGCTATTTTGCTTTTTAGTGACGTTGCCATGGCAATCGGAAAAAACTATTACAACGAAACTTTTTGGTAATTAAACAGAGGAGTTATATTTTTCACCTACATTTTATCGACAAAAKTTGAATTTATTTGTAACGTGATGTCAAATACGCCCCCTAGCAAGAAACTGCAACTTCGCAATATTTGTAGTGAATTTCCTTTTTTTCCTCAAAGCGATAGCGCGAGGGGTTTTCGAGATACAACAGCTCCGTACCCTTAGTAAATCACCCTGTATATGGGAGGCTCTGAACTTCGCGATTGGGCTAGAGCCTTCGATCGTGTTCGAAAATGTTCGACCGAACGGTACCTAAAAAGGATCGTCGTGCTCGAACGTTTTCCGCTAGGCTCGTCTGATCGTCATTCGTGGTGCTCATGCGAAAACCCCATATACAGTGATGGTTCTCATACATGCAATCTTTTTGTTATCTAAATAAGTTACTGGACTTAAATAATACCTACAAAAAAAAAACACTTGCGCATCATGACAAAACCATATACACTCAATAAAGCATATCTTTAATATTGTGGATACTATCAATACTTCTAGAAATGGTGTAATTACTTGAGTTTCAAGAAGTTCCTCTCGAATTAACGCTTGATACTTTTGTCTGCCAATGCTACAAATTACGTAGTTGAGATCAAACTAATAACGCCAAAGATAGAGGCTCGTTAATTGGTATGAAGTTTTTAGTCTTCACTATATACAGCTACTGCCGCCTTTATCGCATCATTTTGTTATTATTTATTTTTTCCCCTAGGTGTGCCATCTTGTCAGAGAACAGTCCCTTTAGAGAAAGCCAGCGTTCTTTTCAACATGGGTGCCGTGTATACCCAAATCGGAGCCAAACAAGACCGGTCCTCTCCTAAAGGACTAGATGCAGCAGTAGATAGCTTCCTCAGAGCAGCRGGAACATTTAGGTACATCAATGAAAATTTTACTAACGCACCATCGATGGACCTGGGCCCAGAAATGCTAGAAATGTTTGTGGAGCTTATGCTGGTGAGTAAAAACCTACATAGAACTTAGCCCTACACTGACTACGAGTACTTCACTATTATTTACAATTAGTCGTACTCTTTTGGTCGTCAGTGAGCCTTCTAATTTACCTGAAATTAATACATATGTAGATTAATTATTATTAAGGATTTTACGATAAATAACACTAACATGTAACAGTAAGAATTTCATTTACCAGATGCTAGGGTTGAGAATATCAACATTGGCTCAGCTCATCTTTAATAGTGATTACTCGATTGACGAGTTAAGAAAGTTAAGCTCAGTGTAATACAAAAATCGATAGTTAGCACAAAGACGTGTAGTACAAGCTTCGATTTCATTATCCATTTTGACCACATATCTTACTTGATATGGTGTGTTAGTGTATTGAATATGCACCGCAGATTTTCGAAGCGTTTTGTTCTGATAAAATCCAGGTCAGATCTTTGAAAAATGACCTAGAAATTCAAAAATTTTAAATAGCAGCTACTTTTTGAAATCAAGCAATCTATATAAGACAAGCAAAGGCAGCAGAGGAATCCGATCGGCTAAGTAACGCGTAAACTGATATACCTAACGGCCATATTAGTTGTCCGTGTCAATTATTCTGACTATTGTATTGTGATTTGGCGCTGCTTTTCATTACCTCTTCCATTTGATGACGTACGTCCAGGATCATTGCAGAGCACTCTCAAGAAATGCAAGTTTCATTCATACAAATGAAAATTTTTCGATGTAATCAGCTTATTTTTTAATTAGGGAAACCTAAGTAGGTTGATATTTCAACATATTAGCGAATGTCATTGAGCCCGCAGAAACTCAGAGGTGGCAATTCTTAAAGAATTTTAAGCAATTTTCAAGCAAGTAACTTTCCAACAGCACGCCGCTCTTTTGCATTATTCCAGACAATCTAGGGCCTACCCTAACAAATACGTACCCAAGAAGATGGACTGGACTGTTCCTTCTATGGAATTGGCATGACTCAAATATTCTTTGTGGAGATAGATATTTCTTAGATCAAAATATTCGTTAGTGAGCTGGAAGGTCTTTAAGAACTGCAGCAGATTCTTATAAAAGTTTGCGCTTCTATTAGCTGAGAAACATTCCATAACGTATGACTAGAGTGTTTACCAAGTGGTCTGAGGTGGGTAACTTAATTTGTAAGAGTTCGAGCCACGTTTAATAATTTAATAAAATATTGTGATAGGTGTTTTTTTACCTTTAGTGGATGCAAATCCCTTTACTACCGTTTCCGAAAAATAGATTCTCTTAATTTTTCCAAACTGATGCCACTCCAATTAAGAAATGAACGAAGCATTCCTTTAAACTACTGTGTTTACAATCAACTTGACTTGTAACATTTTTAATGTGATGTTACAAAATGAATACATTCCTGCATTCTCATAGACTAACATACTCATACGTTAACAACGTCGATGTTTTCTATTGACAGAACACCAATTGAGAGAAGATCCTTGTACACAAATTTTAACAATATCCGAACATCTGTTCACATGCATCGTTTATATTTTCTTTATCCGGTAATATCAGCGTTTCTATCAGCTAGTTTCATGCGCACACAGATCAAATTACCTCAGACTTTTTCTATAGTTTCCATTATGAGGTACAAATGTGTGGTAATCCTTCTTAATACTTATTTGTTGCACATCAGTTTCTGGCGACGTTTCACGAAATGTCGAGACTTCCAAGAAACTGTTAGAAACGCATTGCCGATGCGGAATTCAAGAGATTCGCCCTTAATCATTATAGAAATAGGTATATGTTTTTTCTAGTGTACTTAATTCTAAACTTCAGTACGGTTGCTATGGTACTGTAAGATTTTTTAGAAAAGATATTGTAATGATTAATAAAAAGGGGTCTTTGAAAAAGCAGCGTGCTTTAAAATGCGTGAATAAATTTTTATTACATAAACAAAATTGTGGTCACAAATAAGGAATTTAGATTTAAAATAGTATATTATACACCAAGGTGGCGAAGACTATTATTATTGACCGAGCACCAAGATTATTTCGCGAGGGCTTGTCCCGAGCAGAATAAGGTGCAAGGTCTATAAAAATGTCTTCCCCACCGTGGTGTATATACTACTTTTTCCACTACTAGCCAAATTTAAAGCAAAAGATAAAAAAATTCTTGTAAAAATCAAGTGTAGTACAAAAATGCAAATTCGCTTTTCCACTAATAAAACAAAAAATCAAGTAGTCTGATGCAGTTGACATTTCCACTAATCAAATTTATTTTTGACACAACGCACAAATAAGAACTTATCTCTGTGTTACAACGTTTGTAATTATCGTGTTTGGGTGTTTCCTTCCAATATGGATATGTTAGAAATTAATTGTACACCGCCTGAAATGCGGGAAGCTGCAGAGCAGTTAAACGACGAACTACTGCCTCAAAAGTCCAAAAGCGTGTACCTATTTGAAAACTTACGAAACTTTTAAACATTGGTGTGTAAGTAAAGGCGCTGGTGGAATTAGTGAAAACGTACTTCTAGCGTATTTCAATGAATACGCGAATGATAAAAAGGCATCTACTCTATGGGCGCACTATTCCATGTTGAAAGCCACTATTAAGCTTAAAGAAAACATTGACATTTCGAAATTTTTTAAATTAATCGGTTATCTAAAAAGGCAAAATAAGAATTATACACCAAAAAAGTCCTCTGTGTTTTCAAAAGAAGACATTACAAAATTTTTAACGCACGCGGCTGACGACCTTTACCTCGCGATTAAAGTAAGTACACGTTTACATCACATTGTTTATTGATATTAATACATAGATATTCCTTAATTACAGGCAGTTCTTGTAATAGGTGTTGCGGGGGCTTGCCGCGGAGACGAACTCTGCAATTTGCTAATGACGGATGTTGTGGATAAAGGTGACATAATTGTTATAAATATTCGTCAGAGTAAAAATGGATCTTCACGAAAATTTGTTGTCACAGACGCTCTGTGGATTGAAATTATAAAGAAATATTTAAAATGCAGATCACATGTAAACTTACCTCGATTATTTGTTGGGATTAGAAATGGAAAAGCTACAAGGCAGTATATTGGGCATAATACAATTGCACAAATGCCTAATAAAATTGCAACCTTCCTGAATTTGGCAGATCCTAGTTCCTTCACTGGTCATTGCTTTCGAAGAACTTCTGCCACTATTTTAGCGGCTAGTGGCGGTAACACACTACAACTAAAACAACATGGAGGTTGGAGATCTGCAACGGTAGCAGAAGGTTACATTGAGGAGTCACTGGTACTCAAAAGGTCAATCGCAGATATGCTCCAAGGGCCTTCTACATCTTCAACTTCCGTGGCTTTATCAGCTGAGTCACAGTGTTTACTCTCATCGGCTGCAGTTACATCAACCTCATCTTCACCGCTAAGAGTTCCACCTAAAAACACTAATGAAACCAGTACTCTGCATAATACGGTTATCAATTTACCAAATACAGCTCTAACCAACACATCGGGTGCAACGATCACTATGACTTGCAACAATTGCACAATTAATTATAACTTTGGGAAACAATAATTTGTGTTCATTGTATTAATATTTGTTTAAATAAACTTTTGTTGTTTGGATAGTCTTCTAACATGAACATAACCAAGCTTCGACTCTCCCGCCCGCCCGCATTCCGTCATTCGGTCATGTCATGATTCGGTCGTCTCTCATCAGCTGTCATTTTTTGGTTGAGCGCGAATTTTAAACTAAGGGCATTTTTATTCAAATAATTTTATCGTGTTAGGTAACTTCAAGCAGCAAATACGTTAAAGACAATCTCCTGGGTATACAAAATTACGTTGCACAAGTTTTTGTTAAACAACTATCTCTGAATTCACAAAACTTTCGAATTTGTTCATTATTAACCTAGGTTAAGAATAGAAAAAATTATTAACCACTAATAGAGAAATTCAACTTCTCAGTTGTCTAGGAGACCCAATAATTGTCAACTTCGTAGCTAGTAGTGGAAAAAATACATAATATAATTAGGGCAACGTGATCGTCAATTTACGCACAGCAGGACCGTATTAGTTATGTGACAAGAATGATGGACCCCGGTTCTTTATTACTTGCGTAAAACACACACATCCACCCATAATATTTATTAACAAACGAACTATGAAAATGAAATAAGTCAGCAGTTGTGAAGCTTTACAATAGGAAATAACGTTGGAGAAAATAAACATCAAGAAATTAATTAAGCTGTATTTTTTAACACCTTTCGCTTATCATTTGCCAAGGTGGAGTAGGAATCACGATTAATGGCCCCATGCAAAGGCGACTAAGAGCGTGACCTTTGTGTCCAAGGACCACTTTAAAGTCGTCGGAAAGCTGCAGGGGGAAATATTGGTGATAGACGCTACATCAACTCAACCCATTAACTCATTAATCCAGCTTAACACGACATTACTCAAACTGCGTTACAAATATATCCGTTTACACTTATTGATACCCGGATCTCGCAACAGCTGGCTTAGTACAATAAAAAAATCTAAATTAAGACGATATGAACATAATAAACATGAAAGACTATTTAGACAAACAACAGTCACACCTTAATAAAGAAAATGTAGTTTATCATACCTACGCCTTTGAATCCAAGTTCAAAAAGCACAAAAGAACTGTTGAACACAATCAACAAGTGGTTCTGAACAGATTTAAAGTACAATAACTCTTATAGATACGAATAAAATACGTAAATGTCGGGTAACAATTGCTGTGAAACAGAAGTCAACTAATCGTGACGACAGTTCTCCACTCCCTTTCTTGTTTTCCTATTTCCTTATCATTCCTCAAAATCACCAAACCACTAACATATTGCAAAATAGCAACAGCAACCGAACACTCCAGAGTACCAGAAAAATCACTTTAGCCCACCTACTTACATATTATTTTAATGACTAGCCTGCATTCTTTGAGTCCTAATACTTAAAACAACGACTAACAAAATAAATCTGATCACGCAGTTTACGAAATTTATCCACCCGGGGTACAATATGACTAGCCACCAGCTTAGGGGTTAAAAACTTGCAGTGACATGCAACCCCATGCATCGCCCGGCTCCAACCTACATTAGAAGACTTAATGATAATTTGATGTGTAAGAACGTAAGCTTTCACGGCCCGAGTCAGACTGAAATCTTAGTCCTTTTGGATTATACCGCGTCTGATTTTGGGAAAAGGTCGACATTTCGTCCGCACTTGTAAGGGGCTTCATCAGGATAGGAATAAGGAGTGTGGAATACGGTACAAACCTAACGCGAAAAACACGTCCGAACTGAACCAAATCTCTCCTTGGACACAAAAAAGCTAAGATTTCAATCTGATTTGATGTGATTGTCCTCTGCATGCATTCCATACATGTATGCAAACCCACACAAATAGCAGAATGACAGGAAACWCGTATACGWTTAATAACGGTCTGATTGGATTTAACGCCAGATTTTTAGCCACCTGCTACTTTTATATCGTCAGTTTTTAATGGTATTTGAGACTGACCCATGTGTCCCACAGACGGCGATCTTACTCTTTAAAATGTGTTCAATAAATTTTCTTCTGTTTCGTTCTAAAGTAATGTATTATCTCTACCATTAGGCACAGGCAAGGGAGTGTCTTCTAGAGAAACTGACACTTCAGTCAGAAGAGAAGCGCTCAGTCGATGTCTGTTTGGACCTGTCGCAAGAAGCAGCCCACCTGGCAGGTTGTTATAATCGTGTACATCAGCTGATAATGCACGAGAATGTGAGGGATTATGTTCCATACAGCTGGATCGCACTGGTGCAAGTGAAGAGGGAATATTTCAGCGGCATGGGCCATTATTACGTCGCTTCTGGTGTGCTGCATAAAGAAGCAGAGCACATGTCTGCCGCCACTAAAGATACTCTAAGGTTTCTTCATGTGGATAACTTACCGACTCAGCTGGACATACGAATGCCCAAGGATGATACTGAAAGGAAGCTTTTGGGTAAGTAAATTACTAGTTACTGTTCTATACGGAAAATGTTTTTCCAAGTACAGTACAATACAGTAGAGACTTAGATCTTATATGGAAGTTTCGGAATTACAATCAACATTATTAGTTAATATTCGAAACGTTTCATCAAACATGTTAAAAACGAAAACTCGTCAAAAAGTTTGAATGAGCAGAGTCACTTTTCACAATGATCAAAAATGAGCTTTTACACAATTAAATACAATAGAACTGTTTGTGTCTACATAACTAAGTATTGTGGAAGTTATTTTTCAACGATTTCTTACAACAGAAGGGTATCTTTACGTGAAAGCAAATGAATTAGTATATTACTGATTCTTTAGTTATTAACGCATTTGTACTGCTTTTGTCTTTACACATACATGAGCGTAAAAGTACCATTTTCAATGTTGACATTTCAAATACTCAACGCGTGTAATATTTGACGTTTTATGAAAACATTATAGAGATAAATGTGTCTCCGCATCTTCCACTCCGCCTGTCCAGTAGGTGTCAAAATGTTCCTTTAAATCGATTTACGAAAGCAAATTCTTATTTTAGACCGGCAAACTTTAGATTCTTTTCTTTTTGAGTTGGCCATCAAGTTGACTGTTGTGTTTATGTTGTGTCTGTAATAGTAGCGATTAAAAATACCCTTTTCTGAAGAAATTTATTTTATATATTTCCACCATAAAACAGTTTGTATATTTGAAAATTCTTATTACCATCACTGGAATAATTCTGTTTAGGTACTAGAATTACATTCAACTATATATCTTATTCAAGTTTTCTTAATTTTCTTTCACATTGCCTTATAGAAACGATTCACAATTGAGCTTCCGACACAAAATACATTTATTTATAAATCAATAAATATTCGTAGACTCGTCTAATTAGGGACTGTGATGAAATCTGTCTCTTTCATGTCAAGCCAAACCAAATTTTTCTAATGGCCGATTTTTCCATTTTCAACTTTCTCGCACGTCTCGTTGTTTTGTAAAGAAATCGCAAATTGCTGTATTATATTAAATTATCCCCCAGAAAATCTTTTGCATGTGACATTTCAGTTTGTCAGTGTCAATGTCAATTCTGAGGCATAGACAAAGGAAAGGTGTCTTGTCTTTATCTATGTTCTGAGGTTAAACTTGGTAATATTTGGTTTTCACCACAGAAATACATAGGTACTTGAAATTTTAAATAAAACTAATGATAAGATTTTGTAACAAATGATCCCCGCGCAATAGGGAGCCAGACGTATACGCAGTAAAGATTTTATGGGATTGTCATGGTAACGTCACACACACAATAGGACTTGTCATTGTCACATGCCTGCTACACATCTCGCCAATCGTCTTTCACCCGGTCACACTTGCGAGTTAGTGCTCAGACTCGGTGTCCTACGAACAAGCAACGTGGCGGCTTAGTGATCGTCACAAAATTTTTTCGCGCATGCTGTAGGATTTAGCCATCTAGATAATGGATCAGATGTATGTGCTTTTCACCCAGCCGATATACCTGCTGGGTACAAATGAAGAGAAGCAACCACACACTAATTTGTTAGATAGCTTTAAGTTTTGTGAACGGCTCTATAGTTATTCTAACACCTACCACATATAAGTACATTTTCGCAGTTAATATTTACGCAATAATCAAGTTTCAATACCGGATTTGTAATTAAGTGAAAAAATTATTTATTACTTAGTAAAAAACACTGGGAGTATAATTTGAACGGCCTTTAAGCATGCTTTTGTTAAATGTCTGCGTGAATTGTGTAAAGTAAATAACATACCATGCTCATTATTAGTATCTGAGCGTTTTATTTCTGCAATTATTAGGAGTTATTTATTTCAACACAGAAAATAAATTTTCCAGTTTCTTGTTGGTATGAGAACACCAACTGTTTTATTGCTTTTGAATCTTAATGTACGTTTATGGCATGAAAATCTACTGTTAATTTTATTTAATCGATTTATTATTTCATCCATTATAAAGTTACCTTTGTGATTTGTTTACTGACTTAACTTATTTACGTAAAAGTTATTTTGTATTGTGGAAAAAGATGAAAAGACAATATTGTATGACTTGGAATGCAAACGGCAAAATCACATCCGCACGCAGGCGCCAAAGCACGCAGAACCTACCTTCTTCCGAATAATTTTCAAGTAATAAACAACCTAAACCAGGTTTTACATGTATTATTTCTAAACTATTCTTCTTTGATTCATTAGGAAGGGCTCACCTAAGAGAAGCTCTGTTACTTCAAGAAGAATGCCAAAGACTTCACCGCATGTGCAGAGAGCTCAAGGGCAAACAAGCTCTCTCTTCTGTTCTCAGAGTCGCCCACAAGACAACCCTTAACATGTATACAGAAAATGAAATAGAAGACGACTTCAGAGACCTGCTGGATCCTCCCGAGATTAATCGTACGTATAACAAAACTAGAATTATGTCTTTCGAAGCAAAATTAAGTTAAGCTTCCTTATAGGAAGTGTATGAAGACATTAAGACCAAACTAAGCTGAATATTTTAAATAACTCCTTGGGAGCATTCTAAACGTTTTAACTTGTGCAGAGAAAAGTCGTCTTTTCTCTGACTTGTGGTTACTTACCTACTTTTTGGGCCGATGTCACTAAAAGCAAAATAAAAAATTGGATGTTTGCATGGCGTTGCTTGTCTTGTTTACTTAAATCTCATTTTAAGACTTGGAATACCCGTAAAAACCAGTAGCAACTTAACTACGACTGCATGTTAACGACAATGTAGTTTATTATACCGTATTTTTAATTTACATTGTTTTGGCAAGTAATTAACTTTAATTTGCTACTTTTTAAAGTGGGCATTGATTCAAATTTATGATTAATAATTAACGTACATGAACTGCATAAAATACTTCCAAATTTCTTCCCGCTTCTTGCGCTTCATTATGTTTTATGGCATTTTTTAGAAATTGAGTGCTTTCCACAGCGTTAAGTCATTATTCTGATATGGTATTGCAATCTGTATAGAAATATTTCATTGGTCATATAGCTATGTACACAAGAATCCAAGTCTCCTTTTTTCCAGCTGCAACGAAATTCCAGCTTGCTCTGACACCTCCAGATTTCGCCCAGTACAGAGTAAACGACCTGTTCAAACGCCTGGGACCCATAGCAGTATTTTCTGCCAAAAAGCACTGGACTGCCCCTCGTCTCGTACAGTTGCACAGAGGAAGAACTTCGGAAGGTTTCGGTTTTTCCGCCAGAGGGGATGCTCCAGTTGTCATAGCAAACGTGGAACCCAATTCCCTTGCAGAGGTACTGTATAGAATGAAGCAGAGATTATTGGTTCTAATGATTTCACACTTTTTCCAGTTTGGGGGAGTAAAGGAAGGTGACTTCATTGTATCAATAGGTGACAGAGATGTCAAGTGGGCATCGCATTCAGAAGTGGTTTCACTCATCAAGAATGCTGGGGATTCTTTGAGTCTTAAGTTGGTGACACCAATGGATAAGAACAGCGTAAAGGTAACACGATTGCTTTATTTAACAATGTACTTATTCCGCTATATTCTAACGAAGGATGTACAGGGTGCGGTAAAAATATCTGACGGTTTTCGCAAGGACATGGCGGGAAGGGGGGGAGGGGTCGGAGGTAGGGGCGAGAGTAGTCATTGATCGATATGCCTTGCCACTTCAGTCACCACGGAGCAGTTGAGTGTGGCACATCGTGCGGTTGTTGTAGAAAGGTTTTTTAAAAAAAGCAACGAATCGGTCGTAGATACTAACCCAGCGTGCATTTCGACTGCATTTCAATATTGGTCACCACGATAGAGTGCCATCTCGGAACACAATTTTACAGTGGGTGTGAAACTTTAGGGAAACAGCTCAAGCAACTAAACGTAAACAAAGCTGGAGACCACGTTCTATGAGAACACCAGGAAATGTGGAAGCAGTGCGTCGCGCGATCGTTGTTCGGTACGTCGTCATTCTCGTGCTTTGAACATTTCAGACTTGCCGTCGAAGATTGCACTTGGATTTGCACGTAAGTACCGAACAACAAGGGCTAGCTTCGATCGCGCGACGCACTGCTTCCACATTTCCTGGTGTTCTCACAGATCCTGGTCTTCAACTTTGTTAACGTTTAGTTGCTTGAGCCGTTTCCCTAAAGTTTGTCACTCACTATAAAATCGTGTTCCGAGATTCTACTCTATCGTGGCGACCAACATTGAAATGCAGTCGAAATGCACGCTGGGTTAGCACGATCGATTCGTTGTTTAAAAAACAACCTTTCCGCAACAAACGCACGATGTACCGCACTCAACTGCTCCATGGTGACGGAAATGGCAAACCATATTGAGTTCAATGACTACTCTCGCCCCTTCCTTCGACACGCACCTTCTCTTCTCGGCACGCCCTTGCGAAAACCGTCAGATATTTTTGCCGCACCTTACAAACTTATAATACCATAAAGAAATTATAATAACTGTCCCTATCAGATTAATATTGTGATCGCTTTCACTAATATCAATATCTATCCCCCAAATCTGCTAAAGGCTGTGATTCACCTAAACTGTCGAAAACACTTTGTTCTCTTTATACTTCTATTATTATGTGGTAAAATTAATAAGTAATAAAATATAGTCACAACAGACAACAAAAAGAAGATCTGCAAAGCCCCGCATAATCGTCACAATAAAATTTATGACAAATTTGAAAGAAAAGGCTCGCCGGAACTACCAAAAAAAATGTATACAGAACTGTGAAACATACTGACTACGGCAATCAAAAAAGAGAAGAAAGAAATAGTATAATAAAGTGTCTTACTCAGTGGTCACAAACCTTGCGACTTACATGGAAATAAATATTTCGTCAGTCATGTGCCCCCGGGTATACCTACAATGCGCCCTGACATACAAACAATTCAAATAAAGCCAGAAAAGAAGTTTAAAATTTCAACCAATTCACCGAGAAGATCTATTCAGATATTGCTTCAAATAAAATCTAAGGCTACTGAAACCGACGGGATTTCGATGAAAATGTTGCATCTCCTTATGCATTTGCATATGAAGCAATACGACACGTATTAAATTCGTCGTTGGTTACTGGTGTGTCAAAGGGAAAACTGTACAGACATAAATCAGTACAGACCAATAAGTGCACTACCGATACTCCCAAAAATTTTTGAAGAAACAGTCCACGAGCAGTTTTCTGAATATATGGATACTAATATGATCTTAGCTGAAACACATCAAGCTTCTGTAAACATCACAGCACCATAACAGCTTAACAGCGCTGCTGAAAGTGAATCAGCTCATATTCCAAGCCATAGAAAACAGCAACCTAACAGTCGTAGTACTCTTAGACTACCTAACAATAGCTTTTGATACTGTAAACCGCCAGCTGCTAGTAATAAATGGTTTACTAGTCACCTCGACGGAAGAAAGCAAAGGGTAAAGTTTGCTGGTACAGAATCAAACTATTTGACAGTGAGGATGGGGTTCCCTAGGGTACAATTTTGGGGCTACTGCTCTTTGCTTTGTACACGGCTGATTTTATATGATATGTATTAGGGTAGGACAACGAATTAAATATACGCAGACGATACACGACTGATTTACGCGCTAAGAAATTTCCACACTCCTAACACCATAATTTATAATGAACTCGAAGAACTGCTAAACTAGTGTATGCAGTATTTAGTGCAGTCCGCTTTAAGGATCAACCCTTCCAAGAGCGATGTGTTAATCATTGACATTGACCATAAACTGGCTCAATACCGCCAATGTAGTCGCCGACTGAACATAGAGATAGCTGGACAACGAATCAGCACTGTGGATACCGTAAGATTTGCGAGTGTACTATGACAAACAGTTCTCACCTTCAAACACACGTGAACTAGTTACCTCCACAGCGTATATGAAACTGTAAAGTATAAACCAATTCAAGGGCCTCTTTCCACAAACATTTAATGGAATCACGTCGAAACACTACTACTGGGCCACGTTAATTATTGCGATAATGTGTACAGTCCACACTTGACGCAAAAGCTAAACGAAAATCTATAAGAAATCCAGAATGCAGGGCTTAGGTATGCATTTTCTTACATCGGCTGGCGTGATCATATAACGCCGTTCTACAAATCGCCTGACATTTTGAAAATACCAGAAGTATAAAAATTACATTACCTATGTTTGTGCACAATCTGTTGCTAAGTAAACGGATATCCGTACAGTATATCTATGCGTGCGGTGAATAACGAAAGGAATACAACCTGCGGAACACGGAGAATCTTGCAACATCGAAATACGTCATAAAATAAGTAATCTGTCCTGGCCAATCCACTCTCACCCTACGATTAGTTTCACCATATTGGGGCTCATCAGGCAGAGGTAGAGAGTAAATTGACCAAAGCAGACCGTCGCCTTAACCGCGGCGTGCTGATTGGTTGGACAGTTGTAGACCACCTAGCTCATAGAGTTCCGCTTAGATGGCACTGAAGACATCAGCTCTTTTACTCGCAACATCTGTTACCAGTCAAGGAGATTTGAAGAGTGCTTTGTATATCGAGCTGCAAAGCAATATAATGTGATTCCTCGTGATTTTAAGAAACTCTTGGTGCAATCGTTCAGAGCCAAAGGCATGAAGAATAACATTCTTAATGAATGAGTCATGTGCCATTTGTAGAATTGACCTGCAATAAGTATTATTGTTATTAGTACAAAATAGTTGTTAAATTAAAATAATCAGGTTAAATGCTATTTGTGAAGTAAAAAAATATCTTGTGTTTTTACAGAAGCTCCGATAGCATTTGTTTGCTAATATATAATAAGCGCATTTGTTTTATAAAACGCAAGAAAGCGATAACCTATTTAACATTCTTAACCATGCAGACTATTCTTTTCACTTTTACAATTATCCTGAATTTTAAATATCCTCTATTACTAAATATTTCCCGTTACAAACATAAATTATTCAATGAAACAGATAGTTACTTTCTTAACATTTAATTGTATCATATTCTAGCAAATCAAATCCAACAAAGGATCAGTGTCAACACACAGCAGTAGTTCTGGGGTGTCGAGTGGAATGTCTAGTCCATCGGGTTCCATGGCCCAACATAACAGCACCAAACGTCTGACTTGGAATCCCTTCAAGAGGCATTCCTCGTCAAGAGAAGGTAAAGATTTTTACGATAACGTCATCCTAAGATAAAAGAAGACGAACAGACTGCTATATAGGAATACATTTAGTGTTTTATGTACAGTAAAGAAGTCATCGTCAAGTACTGATAGCGTGATTAAGTTGTTAGTGTAATTTTTGTATAGTTAAGTATGTGAAGCATTTGTTAATAACTACTTAGTTACAAGAGGATGTAAAAAATTAGTTTTATAATGTCTTATAATAAGGTTCTATTGAAATTGTTTTGGAAGTCGTAAAGAGACTGAAAATTATTGAAAATTATCAACTCTCCGGTATCTTATTTCAAAACTAATGTGTAAGATTTGTACAAATACACCTGTTAAACACTATCCAGTCATGCATGTACAATTTTCAGTTTTTATAGTATCTTTATGTTGTTATCCCTGTTGGACATGTTTATGTTACATCAATATGTAAATGCAATAAAAATCGTATATCTAAATAAAAAGTTTATAACAGAGTATTTTATTTATAACTATACAATACAGTAAGATTATTTTCAATAGGGATTGACGATTTGTGTATCATTATAAAGTCTATATGACGCTTGATCACCACCCTCAGCTTACTATTAGTATTAAATGGCTAAACGCGGGTAAACAGGTGGCGATTGAAGTGAAGTGTGACAAGATAATAAGATCCGTTCTAAATGATATGATATGGACTAGTATAGAGTGATAGATAGAGCATCGGAGCAGAGCCTTCGACAATCTAACAAACCTGGAACATGGAACCGCATCGCGTGACGTCATACATATACGAAGACACTTAAACAAAAATTCGGAGAATATAATTTGCTGTAAAAAAACCCCGACGCCATCTATCCGCATTTGTTTGTGAGAGCGTAGGCTCAATATGACGCCGTTTTTAGGCATGAACTGACTTAAGTCAACTTATTAAAATATGTTGATGTTTTACCATATTTTACCCTGGCAAAAGGTTTCTTTGATACTTAAATGTAATACATATCAGGAAAAAACAAAAAATATAAATTCTGATAGAAATAATGAGCATGAAGATTATCAATACAGTGTATAGGTAAGCACTGGCAAAGAAAGGTATAGGCCAAAATTGTTTTAATGTATATAATAATAATAATAATAATAATAATAATAATAATATAATAATAATAATAATAATAATAATAATAATAATAATAATAATAATAATAATAATAATAATAATAATGTCTTTATTCGGCAACCTGTCAGCAATCAAATACAATTGTGCCTAAGTAACTGCTACATTATATGAGAGATGCTGGCAACACCGAAACGGCGAAGTTCAGTCATCGACCAAAAAGTCGAAAAACTGCTCTACCACTTAACCGCAGCTTACAAAGAAACAGGACAGCAGGACGATCCAGAAAGGGGAGTAGGAGAGCGTCAGGCCAGATGTAAAAAACAACTATGTCAAGAGCAATAAAAAAATTTTATAATGAAATTTAAAGTATAATAAAGATTTTGTTTTTAAATGCACAGGCACCTGGTTGTAAATAAATGCAACGTTATAGGAAAACGATCTACGGAAAAACGTGTGCTTATACTTCGGTATTGAAAGAGAATCCTTCCGTCTGACGTTAATATTATGAACATCGGTTCTAAACGAAATTTTAAGGAACAAATACGGCGGAGTTTTATATAAAATTATTTTATGATATAAACAGGYTGCATGTAACTTTCTCCTGCATTCCATACTTAACCATGGTACCAGCCCCAACTTATGACGAACAGAAGTAGACCGTCTGACACCGAATATGATCCACAAGCAGGAGTTCTGAACCATCTGAACCCTGCGACAATGGACAGAGTCCAAACAAGGACCATAGACTGTGTCCGCATAGTTAAAAAGTAACAGCACAAGAGCATCGCACAAATAGACCTTTTGCTTGGTTGCTAGCAAGTTACGCACGTGATAAATTAGTCTAAGCATTGCAAAGGCTTTGCGAACTAAATAGGAAACGTGTACATCAAAGCGCAGCCTATAAGCCCATTATTAGACCCAAGGTTTTAGCCATTTAGACCATTAATAAGAACATTGTGCGCAGCCACTTCTTCGCGCTGAGTAGGTCTAGACGGCTTGCCAAATAATATTAACTTGGACTCAGATATTGCAGCAAAGCTATTCAGGTCTATATTGATGTAATTATTAACGTGGGCCACTTCACCCCTCGCCAATCTATGCATAATCTGGGTATCATCAGCGTAAAGATGATCATCCCCATATCCTATAAACGGCATCAACACTGACGTATACAAAGAGAACAGCAGTGGCCACAAAAATGATCCTTGCGGGACACCACAAGACAGCACAGCAGCTCTTGACACATCATCACTGATTTTAACCGTACATGTGCGATTAGTGAAGTAGCTCCTGAACATACGAATTGCGCCCGTTCCCAACCCCAAGTGATGTAGTATCGCCAAAAGCAAGTCGTGGCTAATGGTGTCAAAAGCCCTGGAGAAATCTAGCAAAACCAATAGACAAAAATTATCCTCATCCAAGGCTTTCAACACCCCATCGGTGACATTTAATAAAGCTATCTCACAACTATAGTTTCTACGAATACCCGACTGTGCACGCGGTAGCAATTTATATCATTGTACATGACTAAGCAACTGCAACATCATGATTTTCTCCAACACTTTAGATAGGCCTCAAATCTTTATACGTTACGGGAGTACCAGTCTYAGGGATCGGTGTCACAATAGCACGCTTCCAAGAATCGGTAAATATTCCGCGACTGAGACAAACATTTATAATCTGTGTGAATAAAGGCAAAAGTACCGGGATGCTGTAACAAATTAAATTTAGAGGGATCATATCGTACCCGCAAGCATTACTTTTCACGCATCATAAACCGCCCTCTCGCTCTCAAAAGAAAATTCAAAACGCGATTGAATCATTCTGTCTAGGTATTAAAAAGTAACAATACAAAGAAATAGGTGTTTTCCGCAAAAATTAAGTAGTACAGTGGTACGATATAAAACTAGTTAATTAATATTTATAGTGATTATACAAATTGTTAGTGATTAAACTAAAACTGATAGTAATTGTGAGTGACATGACAGATGATCCGGCGACACTGTCTCCAAAACAAATGACTTGTCGGTTAAATTGAACTACAAATCACATCATTTCTTCGGAGGGAACACAGTTCCACAGGACAGACAAAGACAACGCTTTCCATTCCACTACTGACATTTGTTAATGATTGAAATGCGTTGGTTAGCAACGGGATTCTCCGCAGCTAAAAGCCGCACAGTGTGCGGACCCGTCCGGCACGTGACGTCAGAGTCCGTTTCAGAGGCGTGGTTTTACTTTAAATTTTTAATTCATATTTTGAGGTTACTTGAAGACTGAATTAATTTTTTTTTCGGACGTATATTCCAAAATTCGATTCTCTTTCGGGCTAGCATGTTTCTGAAAATTGTGCAATTTTGCAGTTGACAACGTGGGAGCTATTCAAGGATGGCATTCAAGAAGGCATTCATAAATGAGGTTTCTCGAACTGAACAATGTAAAAGAATCAATGCACGTATCCAACAGAAAAATGAGCCTTAATTAGTATTCTGATGAAAATGTAAAACTATGTGAGGCATTGGGTTTACATTTTGTATCGATGCGAGAAAGAATTCTGGTAGCTTATGGTCAGAAATCGCGATGAAGGCGAATTATTGCATGATTTACAAGAATATGAGCGAATGCATAACTCAAGGACTGAGAGAATACGTGAGAATAGAAGGATGATGGTAAAAGATGATGAGAAGGTTCACAAAAGTTCAGGATAACAAGATGCGGTACTGATTACAGTAAATAAAACAAAAAAGTAAAGACTATTCCAGATATAATAGTCAAGGTAAACCGAAATGCTTTGATTGTAATAATTATGATTACAGGTATACAAAGTATGACAGAAGGAAAGGCATGTAGCGAATAATTGCCGGGTGAAGTAATCCAGCACTGAAGAAACGAAAATCACCTTTACATTGCTTCAAGATAAAATAAATAAACAGCTACATTTCTAACTTAAATCTGTATGGAGACAGTGCTGTGTCTGTTTTGAAAAAATTTGGACCTCCGGTGTATTACACAATCAAAACCTCTTCGTTTATGGAAGTGTAATTAACCACCAGTGTGTGTGATTTATGAACTAACGATGTAATTAGCTTTTGCTATGTGGATGAATGGCTATTTAGTGAAATTGAAGCAGCTAAAAGTGTATTTAAAGTAGAATGCAAGTAGTATCAATATCTAGAACTGGAAGCACCAAATAATAATAAAACACTTGTTTTTCAAGTTGAAGAAAGGTGAATGTCTATAGAAAATGAAAACATTGACACAAGATGAAGAAGTCCTGGAGATTAGGTTGCCTGAAAATGAGAACCGAAACCTGATCGAAAAAGAAAATTAAAGAATAGCGATTATATGTGTAAGTGAACTTGAAGGTATTATGATGTACAGGTAAAACTAAAATGATTATTAATGACCCAAATGTTCTTATGAGAAACAAACCATATATTGCAATACCATTCTGTGAGCACGTAAAACCTAGATCTTTCTAGTAGTTACTTACAAATCCCAATTGATAAAAATCAGAAGCAGAAAACCGCATTCATCACACTGAATGAAACAGGTCAGTTTCGAACAATGATATATAGACTTACAAATACTCCATACGAATTTTTTAGACTGATGAATATCGTATCGGGTCCACTTCCAAATAAAATATGTGCATTTTACATTGTTCTGATAAGAGACGAGTCCGGCCAGTTACGTTGATCGCTTGAGAAAAGTATTTGGTGCATTTCTTTGTGCAAAACTTACATACTAAGGCTTGGAAAGTGTGAATTTGGTTTAAAAGAAGTTTAACTTGCTGAAATGAAATTTTGCACGGCCACGAGTTCAACATGAATTACGAAGAATTAAGAAAGCAAATGCGAAATTTGAATCGAATGCAAAAATCAAAACATTAATCAAAAATTACTATGTACTTCTTCTGTTCAGAAGCTGTATGTATGTATGTTGCAACGCCACACATTGACGCAAGTTCGCGCTTGGTTTAGCTAGATGCAAGCAAGTGGTGATGGTTTACTGCATCTAGTCTAATATGTTTCAAAGCAGACTACAGACACAGAAGCAAAGTATCACTCAAGTTATTTGGAACTTGAGTGTATTAAGAGAATGTGAAATTAATAGGATTGAAGTCTATCGTATTTACTGATAAAGATAGCTAGACGTGGATTGCCTTGTATAGCGATTGTAATCTGACAAGACGCTTGGCAGAAGTGGATGCTGCACTACATTAACAGTGTTGGATTTACCTAGGGATTTACCCGTTAGATAGATGGACCAAGGGATTCTTAATATCATTGTGCCATTATATGATCTTATCACCAAATGATTGACATAAGTAACGAATCCAAGTGCATAGGAAGGTATTGCCTTATATAGGGTTAACATGATCATTGATTCGACAATGTAAAACCCAACGGGCCAAAGGAATCTCTTGTTGCTTTAACAAAGTATTGGATTTATTTTGCTCGATTTTTCGCTTTCTTGGTTGCAAAAAAAGCTCACCATTATACATCTTATACCTACTAAAAACATAAACGGTAGCGCAAAAATGTAAACGTTTTATTATTACCTAATGTATGGTCATAAGCAGATGTTTGCAGGTATGTACGCTCAGGCATCCCTATGAATAGAATAATTATTTGCCCAAAAACTAGACAAGCTGCTAGATTGAAACTTTGCACAAAACTAGTTTTTATTAATACTATTATTAACTAGATTGAAATCTGATTTCGGAATAAGGTCGACGTTTCGCCCGCACTTGTAAGGGGTATCATCAGGAGTATGGAATATGGTGCAAACCTAACGCGAGAAACACGTCCGAACTGAACCAGATACCAAGGAAGAAAGAGGATGAAAACAATAGATATCGTTCTACCTGGCGCTACGAGGGGGGCAGATGTAAATTCCTCCGATTTCAACCCCAAACATGTAAATTCCTCCGGACGATCAATTTTGACCTTTTCCGGAATTGGCAAATTGCTCCGACGCGACGGTTTGTTTAGCACCTGATAAGCAAATTACTACTACCTGTGAGGATTAAGAAAGGTTCGCCGTAGTTTCCATGGTGACCAGAGAATTTTATGTCATTCATTTCATTTTATTTTTGTAATAACTCTTGGAAGAGAGTGCAAAAAATGTTTTTAAGATAAAGTTAAGATTTAGTTTTTTGAATAATAAAAAAAAACAATTTCTATGTAATATTTTATATTCTACAATTTTTGTTAATAACTTTTTCCCTAGATCTTATCCGCATCTTAGAAAAACACTATATTTAAATGTTTACACCTTTTGTCAAGGGTTGAAACGAAAAACTATTTTTTGTTATACACATTAAACTAACTTATACAGGGTGCGTCAGTTATGGTCTATTTCTGTATTTTTATTTGATGCAACCCAAAATACCACCTCCAGCATTCACTAGATTTGTAGGTTTTAAAAAATTATAAAATGAGTCCACGATTGGGTTGTTAACTTAGTTATTCATTCAATACTTTACATTGGAAACCTCATAATAGAAATTCCTTTAACCTAGCCTTAAAGGAGAGCCTATCAAACTCCAGTACTTACAGTTAAAGATGAAGAACTTGTTAGAGAACAAATTCAGGAAGAAAAAGAGAAGACTACGCCAGACTCGGCGTTCAAAGGGCCTTTTTAAACCGAGCTTATTTGACTTCTCTATAACGAAAGAGATATTATAATGGTATATAACGATATCGTCACCCATGAACATAGAATATTTTGAATTCCTAAATTTTCGAAGTTCTTTGCTTTAATGATATCTTTGAATTAACACTAAAGGAAATAAAAAATCATGACAACTGTCTATTATTTTTATTAACATAAATGACGGCAGCATAATATTTTAAATAAGAACTATATAAAAATAAAAACGTGTTACATGCAACATTATGACATACTTGTTTGACAAAGTCACAGCGACTTATAGATTCACTTTTGTACAATTTAAGAAGAAAATTTAAACGATTAAACTTTTGCAATGTACTAGATACAGTCTTTTTTTAATATCCACACTATATATGTATATATATACTTTAAGATAAGTGTTCATTTGAAATTCTAGAAACGTTTCAATAAATATATACATGGATGGCTTACACGTGTAAAAACTTGAATTAAAATGCGCATGAAACGATTCGCAGTTATTTGTCGTGCGAGTGGAACTCGCAGAAGCACTTGCCCAAATTGCTGGGGGAAATGTGGCATTAGGTGAAATATAAGTTTCCATTAAATAATCTACATATTTTATAATTTTACCGTTGAATTCCGGAGGAGCTAATTCCACAACTTCCGAGACAAAACAGTCGTTAACTTCTTCTGCAGGTAAATAATGAAGTCCAAATGTGTACTTCAGCCATTTTCCTGTGGTGCTATTAGATTTATAGTCGACGGAGAGACCCAATTCTTGAATTTTTCTCCACCATGCTTGGGATAAATGAAATCTGCATCCATCAATAATCACTTTTCGCCAAGTTCGATTAATAGCATTGTGAATGGCAAGCTCAAAATCGACTGTTACATTCTTCGGTTGGAAATTCAGTTCTAATTTTTCGCACTCGCTTTTTGTTAACTTGAAACATTTTTCGTACGTTTCAGTCCTTTTATCATTAATTAGACAATAAACTAGCGGCACATAGTGTCCGTTCATGAACCCATGAATAGAAAATAACTGCACAAAAAATTTTGTGCAGTAAGAAAAGGTTCCGTCTACGTAGATAGTGTCGCAATTTGTCAGAAAGCGAAGATTCTTTGAGCACGAAAAAATGAGTTTTTGTTTTCCTATCATTTACCAGAACAAAGTTTTCGTTTTCAACGATTTTGAAACTTAAACTATTTATTGCACTATGAACATCTTCAATCGACTTAGGTAAAGGTGGATACTTCTTTCTTCTGGCAATGTAAATGTTGCGTTTAATGCAATCTTTATCCAACTGAGCGATGGACTGAAAATTCATTTCCTCCGATTCTTTTAGGCTCTTCAAGACGCCGTGGAATACCTTGAAATAATAACATATATTAGGACACAAAATAAAATATGTCGTTTCCGAATTATAAATCAATTTTTCAAACTTTTATTGAAAAGCTATCTGTTGTCTTTTAAAACTAACACACGTAAGTATTAATATGTAGGTACGTAATAAAATTAATCGATTAGTAGGTATAAAAATTAATGCATATTATTATTTTTTTATTATACATACCTTGGAAGGTCGAGTTGAAATTTCTTCTGTAGCTTTCCGTTTTGCTGCCACACTTATAATTTGTCGTTGAATCTTTTCAACATCAGGTTCATGATTATGATCAAGCTGACTACGACTTATAATTCTATCACTGCCTTCTCCCAGGGTGTACAATTTTGCACTGCACTTTCTGGAGCCACAAGACCACTTCAGTTCACCAGATTTCAAACTATCTTTCTTGAAAAACTTAAAATTATTGAAAAGAAGCAAAATGTTGCCTTTTTCACTCAGTATTTCTTTTACAGACATGTTGAACGCAGGTATGTGTAACAACAACTGAATGCACATTTGGAATATAAAAATCTATGTTGCCAACAAGGGTTGGGGGTGGAATTGGATTATGTGCCGGTTTACCTGGCGGTCGGGAAACCCTTCCATAATCCGGCGGAGGAACTTACCATATTTAATTAGGACCTAGTTTGACCATCGGAGAAATATACCATATTTTGTCGGTACCTTTTTGACCATCGGAGAAATTTACAAACTCCGTACGAGGGCGGTGGGGATTCTTGGGCGGCATAGGTGGGAGATTGTGAAGGCGGGGATAACCGTCGGGTGACTAGGTGTCAAATGGTGGAGAGATGAAAACCGTCTTCACGGTTTAGATTATTGGGAAATTTGGAAATTTCTATGGCTTTTCTGAATTTCCGGGTTGTGAAAAAATGGACTTTCGCTAGAACTAACACATTGCCAAACAAATATTGTGACCGGTTTCATGTTGATGTTCAGCTACTGCTGAGTGGGTGAGAAACCTGATCTAATGCAGTGTTTAGGTTTATTAAGCCTCACAATTTTCCAAACTCCACCACAAACATTCTATAAACTGATTTCAACCCTTACTTTCCTTATCCGTTGTCAGGACAATAAAGTCATTCCAAAGTTTCTAAGAATCAAGGAGCAGTTCTCCACATGGTCATCTAGCAAAATTTTAAGACAGGCAAGTTTATCTCTTCTGCGAACACATTTCTGCCACTCGACGAGAACTCGACTTTTTAGCTCGCAATATTGGATTGTCCAATTCCCTCAACCAAATTGATTGGACATTTTTTTATCAAATTACTTTTCTACAAGCCCAAGAAGCCCTTGAAATTTATAATCAAAGACACATACACAAATTCCACTCTCTAGTTCCACCTAAAAGGCAGTCCTGTATGCCAAACCCAAAAACAGTGGTTAATTTGTCTTCCTGTCCCCCCTGTTCTTCCATCTCCATCTCCGAAGGACAAAATAAATCCTCTATCTTCTAGAGGTATTTATAGCAGGTAAATACATTAAAACCAGGCATTAAGAACATAAACGCTGCATTAGATCAGGTCTCTTCACCCACTCAGCAGTAGCTGAACATCAGCATGAACCGGTCACAATATTTTGTTTGACAATGTGTCAGTCAATCTCGCGAAAATCCATTTTTCCACAATCCGAAAATTCAGATAAGCCATAGAAATATCACAATAATCTAAACCGCGAAGACGGTTTTCATCTCTC
This sequence comes from Rhyzopertha dominica, assembly GCA_025024175.1. Lineage (NCBI taxonomy): Eukaryota > Metazoa > Arthropoda > Insecta > Coleoptera > Bostrichidae > Rhyzopertha > Rhyzopertha dominica. The sequence continues at coordinate 32,743,603 of QCXZ01000064.1, read as the reverse complement.
CACCATTTGACACCCAATCACACGACGGCTATCCCACCTTCACAATCTCCCACCTATGCCGCCCAAGCATCCCCACTCCCCTCGTAGCGCTAGGTAGAACGATATCTATTGTTTCATCCTTTTTCTATTGGTTCAGTTCTGGCGTATTTCTCGCGTTAAGTTTGCACCATATTCCATACCTCTTATTCCTGTCCTGATGATGCCCCTTACAAGTGCGGGCGAAACGTCGACCTTATTCCAAAATCAGACACGGTCTAACCCCAAAAGACGAAGAATTAATCTAACTCTGCCGCGAAAGTCTGTCTCTGCACATGCATGCGGTCTGAGATATCAAGGCTATTAATCTGATTTGAATAATAAAAATGCTTGAATTTAATCTACACTACCTACAATGGAGACACACCAATATCTTCTGTATTTTGGTGGGGACAACATAGGTATTTATGTAGGGTTTAAATTCAGTACGCATTTTTCCAGTATTTATGCTTACTGGTATTTTAGTTCATTAGACAATTAGACCATTGAAACGCCGTATAAATACAAGGAAAACTATGTAACAAACTAGAAGGATAGAAAATATAAATAACAATGACGAGAACCCATGATACTGTTTATGGCCAGTTGGAATCGAAATGTACTTACTTATACCTGTAAATAACAATCAAGTATTTTACAAATAACTTTTCTCGTGCCACATAATTATACTAGACATGTGCCATTTCAATTCTGGTTAGAGATTTTGTCACTTAAACCGCGTATTTTATCGGACTAATTTCTTATCCGCCACTGTAGCTAATCTGAATGTTCAAAGAACCGAAAGTTTACATTTGACTAGGACTAGGAGGTGTAATCACTCAGTGTTTGTTTTCACTAGCACAAGTCACACCTGAAGACCGTTATTGCCCTGCCCGTCACGGATAAACAGGAAAACCTAAAATCGTCTCATGAGGAATGTGGAAAAACAGTTCTATAATTAGGTGTCGCAAAGGATATAATTTAAACGGATTGATATTTAAAGATCAGTTAAATCTCAGATTAATTCGACCATAGCGTGTCTCTGCAACATTTTTAGCATAAGAAAATCGGAGAAAGTATATGTATAACTACATTTTAGGGTGGAGTTGTACTATAATCAAACTAATACAACGCCTGGCTATCTATATTTGATTAAAGGTATTTTATAAACAATGAGCATATCGTATACAGTTTCTATACATATTATATCGGATACCAGCGCAAAATGTCTTATTGAAAGAATACATGTATACTACTTGTTTATTTTTTTCAATAAATGGGAATCGGAATTATACCTGCTTATTTGGTTAAAAGAAATATGCAATTTTCCCCTACCTCCGTACCGGAAAAAAGCTTCCATTTAGAAAAATATACAAAACGTTTGGCATTGTTAAATTGACAATGCATTAAACAATTTGGAATTATGGCTATACTGTTGGGTAATGTGTTTTGAAATGCCACCACCGCCGAGGCTTCGAGTTTGATGAGCAACTCGAAGCCCATCCAAAACCGATTCCCCCGTTACTCTAAGTCATCCATATGCTATGCTAAAGGTGATTATTATATAAAAAGGCTTAGTACAGTTTTTTAATGTAACTACGAAAGCTGCTGAGCGAACGTTCTGTTTGGTTGTCACATCTAAAGATCCTATATTGCTGATTGGTGTCAAACTCACCGGGCATTACAGGATTCCAAGTTACATTGGACAAATGTCAAACGGCAGGTTTATCTGGCGAAGCCAAATGAGGTTAGACGTGTATTGCATTTATAGCGTATCATTGTGGTTTAACAGTGCCAGACTAGCCGAGTTACATTGACCAAGTATGTCACCAAATCGTTGGTTTATCTGATGAACGCAAGTATAGAGGTAGCTGTATGTTGCCTTGTAGAGAAAAATATTCATACTCACAGTGATGGACTCACTGGGCATAAGGAGATGCCGAGTTACATTATAAAAATGTTCGGCTTATGTGTTAGATGGATCGATTGTATCACCATAGGTTTATTTGGCGAAGCCAAGTGCAACTTTCGTTTTCATTGACAATTTTGTAAATTACGAAGGTTGCACAAATAATTTTAATTTCCCGTTTGAATTATTTAAGAAATTTTAAGAATCACCGTGTTCAAACAATAGGAAACGGCAATAACCAATGTTATTGCCTCGTCAATACGAGGACGAGACTAATAGCCCCTCCGCGTCCAGCATGTCTAATGCAGAGCGCAAACTTCTAAGTAGAATCGTAGTTTTAAATTACTATATGAGTATACACCAAACAGTTACTTTTAACTATTAAAAAACCTGTCACATTTAAAAACTTACAAGGCACTTTTCATGAAAGGTAAATTACATATATTAAAGAGAAAGACGTAAGTTATAGAAATTTTGTTACGCTACAATTTAATAAAAAGGAGCCAGGAACTGTACAGTCTACTAGCAAGGGGATTATCCGCACCGTGCGCGGAGTCATCCGGCACGTGACGTCATAGTCCGTTTTAGAGGCGTGGCTTAAATTCAGATTTCTAATTGTGAGCTTGCTTGAGGACCGATTTAATTTTGTGTTCCGACATTGTATCTCCGAATTTGATACTCTTTCGGGCTAACAACTAGTTACCAGGATTTAAATTTCATCCAACCTCCCCATTCACTCTACCGGCCAATATACCTATGTTCTGTTGCCGCTGTTAAAAGTGATCGTGCTGTCTTCAGTGTAAACACATCTGGCCATAATATAACATTGTCATGCTTTCCACATTTTCGTTCAACGTTCTTGCATCTTGCAGTATCTTGATCTTCACTATTATGATCTCCAATACTTTTTATTAGATCTTGGCATTATGCTACCCCTTCATTTATTCTTATTATTTATTCGTCGACCAGAGTTTCTTCATGGGTTCATCGCACTTCTGAGATTCGTCAATGTGTTTAATAAAAAGTTTATTAACGTAACAAAATAGAAAACGGTACAAACTAAAACTGCACTTCTTGCATTATCGTGCATCTTGTATCATCTATCTGCGGATAACTCCACTAAAGATAATGATCATTGCCATATGCCGTGCTACAAAAATGGGTCTCTGTAGATAGATAGGAGACAACGTACAGGTATCTGATTTTTACATCGCGTCTTAAGGAAAAGTTGACTTAATAATTCAATATTTTTTTATTTCAAACTGTATAGAAGATATTTTCGCATTAATAATGTTGCAATGTTATATGGTTAAAAAGCCGAGAATAGCGGTACTGTCCACAGATAAGAACATACCTAAATACTAGTTTCACATGTAATTTTTTAACTTTTTTGTCACCTTATTCAGAAGTCCTGTTACAAAAGTTTCGTGTGTTTATGTTATTTCAAGTTTTGTTAATTTTGTCATTTAACATTAGATTTGACAAAATTTAAGATAGTTTGCAGCAGACAAATAAATGAGTAGTAGTACTTAAGCTTCCTTACTGTTATATTATGTGTTGTAGTTCAAATTTTGCTAAATTCGTTGTTTGACGTTCGATTTGACGAAATTTATGATCAGCTGTCAAACAAATAAATGTGTTATAGTTAATAAGCTTCTTCATTGATATATTATTACTACACGTGTTCTTATTACATTTTAATTTTATACTTATGATATTAAACTGAATGGTTAGTATTTGTAGTTTTATTACTTGAAATAAAAATGAAATCTAACGTTTAGCGAGTAAACAAGAAATTGCCCGACATTGTATTTGCCACCTATCGGTAATCCGTAAGAACTTGAAATTGCAAATATGACGCTTGCAAATCGTTTATCGGTGCTTCGGTATAAGTGCTAAGTGGAGCTGTCCGTATATATATCTATCTATCTTTTCAAGGTACACCAGAACTACTACTTCTGCCTGTCTGTGTACTACCAACTGTTAATAACTAAACTATTGAATTATTATCATAAGGATTCTACAAAAGAAAGTGTAGGCGATGCAGCTAGTAAAAAACTAATTTTGTCTAATGCCATTAAAAATGGCGTATTCCAACACAAACGATAATGGTTCGTTGAAGTACCATTAAATGCTGCAATTGTGTTTGGCGTGTGACAAGAGACTGAAGACAAAAATATCTTGCAACCCGCTTGCTTGCTTTTAGCTGTATTTAGCAAGGGCGGATTCAGGGGGGGTCATGGGGGTCATGACCCCCCCTGGGCTTGGGCTGGGTGTAGTACTTTCTATGATGGCGAGTGCCTACATCCATCAACAACAAGCACTATTATCCGTTTTAATAAAATAATTACAACGTCGCAATTTATTCCCAGAGTAACGAATGGCAACATAATTTTGAGGAAAAATTGTATTGACTTTTCCATTAGTCGAATACATTGAAATTTTTAAAATTTCATAAAAAAAAATTTGATATCTGGATCACATAGTTGTTTAACATATATTAGTAAGTAATCGGGGTAACCAAACGATTTTCCTACTTCTTTGGGACACAAAAGATTATATTAGTTGAGATTACAGTTGCAAACCGCATTATTTTCGTAGAAAACAGGTAAACAAGTCTTACATTCCGCATTTCTCAAACGGCACAACTAGGTTGTTCTTAATTGATTTAGGGTTTTTTTGTGCATCATGCATCAACCCTAATTCAAGTTTAAACGATTGATTCATTAGCTGTGAGTCGAATCAAACGAATCAAGGCATGAATCGTTAAAATCGAACGACTCGCTCAAGAACGACGCAACTTTAACAGTACGTTTTAAATTTCTACGGTTTCCTATGCGCGCATTGCCTGCCCGTCGGAAGCCATATTGGATGGTGTAATCCTAAAAAGTCTAAAGGAGGTTATATTTTAATCTATCGTGTGTCACGCAGTGCTTTGCTATCGTTTTCTTTGTATAAAAGATGGCTTGTTTTTGTAAATTTGCTAATAAAAACGAAAGCACAGCTAATAATTAATTAATGTCAACCCTTAGTGCCTTAGCTGTGACGATTTTTTTTTGCTATTGATTGTTTTCACCATTACTAAAATCCGAATTCATTTCTTTAATGAGATAAAAACAACACGTTATTGTCAGTTTCATTTGTACACTCAATGAATTTCTGATTTTTTGAACTGGACTCCGCGTTTAGAGAAACATACTGACTGAAGTGGATTAAAGTCACAATTCGCTTTTCGAGAAGAAAAAAAAAGGAAAAATTAATTTTGCTATTTGATTAAAATATTTTGACTTATAACAATAAAATACTATTTCTTTTTCAATTAGATTATTTGAATAAAATTGTAGTCTCTCCTGAGTAGGTGACCCCCCCTGATTTGAAAGCTGGATCCGCTCTTGGTATTTAGTTATAGATATAGTTACATTTGATTAGTAGCTAACCAACAGTGTTTTTATTTAGACGTGAATAAAACTATCAGCAAAACTGGACACTTATTGCCGAACAATTTTCCTATATACTAACCGAGGTTGTAGTACCTATGTATGTCAAATTTTTCAACTATCGTTAAAGAATCACTTTCAATGATAGTTTTTGAAATATATTTATTTGTCACGTAAAGGTATGGGAAAAATAACATAAAATGATAAATTTTAATAAAAAAAGAAACAGAAATTTCTAAGAAATGACGCTTATAGCTATACCGTGTCTTCAGGGAGAAATGGTTACAAAAAAAACTATATTAATTTAAGTGTGGTTAGATTTTCCACCTTTTTAGTATGCAGAGGTAGCCGTAAATAAGTCGTACAATGCAACCAAGACATACAGTTTATACATTTGATCGAATAAACACTTTTTGTGTCTATAATTCTCTTCACATCCTACACACAAGTTTTCATCTTCGTCACTTTCTAGATTTAATTCTTCATCTTTCTTGAAGATTCCAATTCTCTTTACTCTAATTGTGCAACTAATGTTAAAATGGCTTCAAAATATATTGTAGGCCAGGAAGCTTCTTTAATAAAAAAAAAGCGTAATCTGGTATAATGTTACGATTATGTAGATAAGATTCTCGTTGTTAAAGCCTAATGGATCAGTTTGTGTTGCAGCAGCCTTACCTCAACTTATGAGTCATATGGATAAGCAAACACAATATGATTATTCTATTTGACTCTGCAAAAAAACATTTTGACAGAATTGACGTGAGTGGCATATCCATTAAATAAGTACTAATACGACTTTCCTTCTGATCTTTTATAGACAAAATGTTCACGTATCCATTAAAAAAAACAATCAATATAGGCGGATTTCTGGACCATAAGTAATAAATAGAATCAAGTTGGGTAGGCTATCTTCATATTACTTCTTTTTATTTTTTCCATTCATTATCACAGCAGGTTGCAAGAAGTTGCCTTAGGCATTGCAACAAAGAACTAATGTTATAGTTACTTCCTTTTCTGTAGTCGTTAGCGTAGAAACAGCTTTTGTACCTTTTTGCGAGTACTTACTTTCACCTGGCCAGTTTCATCAATATTAAAAATATTTACAGGTTTGTCAAATACAGAGTTTTCTTCGATCGCGGTTTGTAATAAAATAGAATAGTCTTCCACTTCTTTTCGGTTCATTGCTTAAGCTCTAGCTATGGAGATACCTTCCGATTTACAAATACTAATATCCGAATATAAGCTTAGAAATAAGCTAAGCCAGTCGTAGCCAGCCTTTTCCCTTTCTTTGTTTAATGTTTAACTTTTGTTAATTGAAAACCTCGTTTTTGCATGCTAAAAATAAGCCGTGACGACTTTTATTCTCGTTTCCAAAGACGCACATAGGGCCCATGTTTCCCTTTTCAGTGTTTAATTTTTTAATATACCGCCCCAAGGTTCTGCGTGGTATTTCAAATTCCATAGAAGTTCAGCCAATAGTACAATTGCCTCCAATAAATTTTCTTCTGGCTAGGCATCACTCGTTTGTAGAGCTTTTCTTGCATATTTATTTGGTATCTGTGGATAAAAAATATGTTAATGTACTGACAATATCGCAGAGCTAACATGGCCATTACTCCCGAAATAAATGTATAAATCTCTCCCGGTTGCCTGGGAGAGATGACCATAGTAATAGTCTTGTGATGTTTGCACATCAAATAAAACACGATAGGTTTCCCAAATAGTTTAATGTTTGCCAACACCTGCTTGATACAATATAATTTTGGGCTTTTTTACTGGCAGCTTACAGCTAATTCGCGGGTCACACATGTACAGCGCCCTCCCACCCTTAATTACAGGAATCTCCAATTTTTTTTAACGAAAATTTGTCTCTTAGCGCGCAGGGGGCCCACACAACATTTAGGTCGGCCCATTGAACAAGAAGCGGGATCTTTAACCTCAGTAATCCTAGAACTATCCTGGCTCACATCATTTGCGTTAGAAATAAACATTTCACAATAATCAGAATTTGAATCGCAATCATCATTGTTTATATTTGTCGCACTTTGGTTTCAATTTATGTCCATATGAGAATCTGTGCCATTTTGTGAGAACCGTCTTATTTGAATTACGCGCCTTTTCCACCTTAATTCCATACCGAGCACTCGTATAACGTACGTTCGCGGCCCTGCTCTACGTAACACAGACCCTTTACACCAAACTGGTTTACTCGGATTACGGTAGTCTTTACAAAATACTGTCTCCCGCATGGAACTTCACGTTCGCTCTTCTTCCACTTCCCCATTTTCTGTGAGACTTGACAATTTTTTACGTTTTCCTTTACTTTTTCCACAATTTCGAGAGAGTTGTTTGTTGTTGTTTCCTTTTATAAGGAATTAAAAATATCAAATCTTGTTCGTAGTCTTCTACCTAATAATAATTTCGCTGGAGTTTCTCTGGTCGAACAATGTATGATGTTGTGGTAACCATATATAAGTATAAATTTAGTGCCTTCAGCGGTTGTTTGTTGCCATCTTTCAGCAGCACTTTTTTATCATCTGTACGGCATCTTCCGCAACTCCAGTCGTAGCTGGGTGCAATCGAGCACCCTTTTTGTGCTCTATATGGTAAAACTCCAAGAATTGTTCAAATTCACTCGAAGTAAATGTTAAAGCATTGTCGGACACCAATATTTTAGGTACGCCACACCGTGAAAATATTTCCAATAGCTTTTCAATGATAATGTGTGCGGTCATTCCTTTTACAGGTACCACATCTATCCCCTTGGAGAAAACGCCTGTAATCAACAGGTGAGTTTTGTTAAATACAGGTCCAAAGATATCAATGTGAATACGTTCCCACGGTCCATTTGGATAGCCCCACGGAATCAAGGTAGTCTTTTCTGGATCGTCTTGAAATTTGGCACATATTTTACATCTTACAAATGTAAGATCTCGCTAAAGATTTGGTTTTTACTATTCCCATGTGAGATTTGTGTACATAATTCTACAAGCAATCGTTGCAGTAAATTTTGTGGTACAATTTTATACCTCCACATAACTACATCTTCTCCACAATATAGTTCATCCTTCTTGTTGAGATATGGTTTAATTTTACCTACACAAGTTGTCGGCCATTCATTTTTAATGAACTCCAAAACTGAAGGTAAAATTGGATCATTCCAAGTTTCACTCTGTAGCAACGAAATATTTAAAGGTAAGTTACTACTGGCCACATAATTTAGGTAAGAATATTCAGCAGTGTATTTACATCTGAACTGTATCATTTGTAACATTGATAAAGAATCAATCAGAAACATTCATTTGCGATTTTACATACTCAATATCATAAAGATATCCAGCTAACAACCATGCATAGCGTTGTAATCGATTAGCTGGATGCCTCTTTTATTCCCAAAAACTGCCAATAGCGGCTTACTATCGGTTACTAAGGTAAAAATCCTCTAGCAGTACCTGCTTATAAGCTAATGATAAATCAGTCTCGCTAAATTGCTGCCCTCCCTGCCATTTGACTAATAAATCTTCAATACTTGGTGTTGGATACCTATATATTTCAATTACCGTATTCAACCTAATCTTATAATTGCCACAAAGACTAACTTCTCCAATGGGTTTTAATATGGGAACTACCGGTGTACTACCCCATTCGCCAAAGTCCATGGGAGTCAACACTACTCGCCACTAACCATCTATTTCGCGGAAAAGGTAACAAGACTCTAGGGAGAGACGGTCTACTGTGGCTGGCGAGCTTACGCGTGCGCATGATGACAAATCTTCGTGATAGACGTGATTTTATTTGTCAGTTGCCATGGTAGTTTTTACTCTGTCGTAAGGCAAAAAAATATTAGCTTATTTTATCTTTCTGTGTCCGTACGTTGATTTATGCGATCCGGATAACGGATAATGTTAACATCGTGTGTACAAAAATGATAAGATTTAATTAAGAGTCTTCAAATATGAATTCCTGCTACATGTAAATATTTTTAGAAATAGATATTTTAGTGAAAACTTTTAGAATATATACACCCCCTTGCGTTTAGCTCACAAACTACTTGCTTGCACTTAACAGTGCATTTTAGAGAAGAAAAAAGCACTTTCAGACGAAAACTTGTTAATTTAAATTGGTTAAGCCACACCCGATATATTAGCCATTTCCTTCATTCATCCGCTCTAACTCCTTTATTTGACATTGAAAAAAATGTTTCGTACAAAAATGATACAATTGCTACATACATTTATTACATCTTCCGAGGGTTTTACGAATACGAAAATAATTTCTATCAATTTCTTTACCAGTTAAGTTAATTATTTTCCCCAAAGCTCTAGAACTTCTCGTATATGGGATAAGATCGGTCACATCTCTTAATTGATCACCCTGTACATTGGTAATATGCTAACTCTATTTAKTTAAGTTTTTTAGTGCTCCGTCGAATTTGAATTAATCTCGCGTCGTAACGCATTTGTAATCATACGCATGCGTAAGCTCGCCAGCCAAAGTGGACCGTCTCTCCCTAGAGTCTTGTGGAAAAACAAAGTTCGCGGTTAAAAATAATTGGCACAATATTCTCTTTAACTTTAATCTAAATTTTTCCCTTCGTAAAGTTCCGAGACCGTTCATAAACACTTCTTTGTACTTCACAAATTAGCAACTACCTATACTATCAGGATTTATACCAAAGACGATTTTATTTATTATAATATTATAAAATCGTCTATTAATATTATAAAATCGTCTTTGATTTATACACATCAAGGTAGTGGATAGAGAGGTATTATACGCACGACCGTATGGTAACTGTATACAACGGCGGTCAAGATTCGTAATCGTTGTGGGAGAGAGAGGTCCAGTAAGATATGCAGTATGCAGTATAGTGGTAAAAGCACGCGCCAGAGGCATGCATAACTCGGTGTGGTATTTGCGTGAAGTTTTTTGAAATAATTAAAATGGGAAGGTATTGTGTGGTGCCGAACTCAACAGTTATTCTTCCGATGGAGAAAAACGATCTATGTTTTTTATTACCCCACACAAAATTGACGACTGGGAAAGAAAAATACCCCGCAACGATCTGAAATTGACTCCTAAAGACGTGATTTATGATAAACATTTTCAAGCTCAGTTTGTGATTAGAGAAGTTATAACATCTACATATTCTGTAAGTACGCCCGAAATTGAACCCTGAAACTTAAAATGTAGATGCAGCTGGCCCTTCATCTACACTTACTATTTTAAAATCCAAAGGATGGCTAAATCATCCGAATCCGATCATTTCACAGTTTAAAAAAATATAGAATATATTTATCAAGAGTGTTGATGTTTTTGACAAAGTAGTGGATGAATTATTTTCAAACACATTCTATTTCGTTTCCTCGTAAAGAACACGAAGCAGAAATACTTTCAAATTTTGTTTACTATTATATTATAATGAGAAAAGCAGTACTACAAGCACAATGACAGAGGTACTGATAAATCAAGTGCAAGAAAGAAAAAGAAATCTAAGTTACAGTTTTTTTTTAATTTTTAGATCTCTATATTGTGTGTATTTTTAATAAACGTTGACACCTTTCCTTGTTCGGTATACTTCTGAACTTTGGTGTGAAATAAGTATTACATTCATAATATAAGAAATACTCGTATTTCTGTACTTAATTTTACTTTCATATCCAACGTAAACAGTTTACAAAATTTTTTATTTGCTCAATCGCTTTAAAATGCTCGAAAACGTCCAAAAACACAATTTGAACAAAAAATTTCTTGTCTATATGTCTGTGTGTGGACGCGATAACTTTCGAAGGACTTAACATATGAACTTGAAATTTTACATACATATAAATCCCAACTACGCAAAACGGGTTAAGTAGGGTACAAGGAAGGGTGTAAAATTGTGGGGTAACTACCCTTTTTGCAAACTTTTATTTTTTCTCTTAATATGTGATTAGTCGTATAATGCGAATATTATTCGTTCCTATAAATTTTTGGTGCAGCATACTGTTTAGAAGATATTAACAAAAGACCGTAATTTAAAAAAAAACTAGTTTATCCTAAATATCTCCGAAAATACTTAATATTTTCAGAGTGAAAATACCATCAGACAGGAAAAAAATTTTCTTACAAAAAGTGTTAAAAAATTTTGACATTTTTTGAAACATTTCCAAAAAAATTGATTGTGGACCTTGTCCACACGATTTTTTTTAATTTTGCTATTATATAGAAAATAAATTKCTGATCGAAAAGSACTCTCGCAGTTGTKTTGTTAAGTTAATAATTCTCGAGTTATTTAGAAAAAACGATTTTACAAATGTATGGATTTTTGCTAATATCACGAGAACAGTTTGTCGTAGAAAAATGCTCAAAACCTCATTATTGATCGKATAATATAAGAAATAAAAACGTAAATTTCATTTTGACAATTTGATGTGGACGTATTGATTCAATGTGCAGCGGTTTTTCATTATCTGACGCAAACCTGTTCTAAAATTGTTGCACAAGTAACAACAGAATCTATCATTTCGCCTAGGAGCGATTCCCACTGTGCTCTCTCTCTCTCTAACGCGACTGGCTACGGAATCGGCCCGCTCCACACGGCATCGTGCGTATWCCTCTCTATCTACTACCGTGATACACATATATGCTTCATTTCGCTTATAGTTAATCCAAATTTTAACATAAAATCTTAGCCCAGGAAMGCCGGACCTCCACCATCAATTACAAAAAATATAAATATATATGCGAAAACATTCTTAGAAACAAGTCATTTGTAATCGCTGATACTGCTGATTCCGTATCCAGTTCCATCCGCATATTTACTTCATTTAATTTAACATTACTGGATAATCATTACCAATTTGAATATTGAATACAAGCAACGGATCGTCAGTCTCTGGAGAAATTTATAAATAATGAGATTTATTTTGTTATCATTTCGATTTCTAACTCTGCAAGTTTTTAGCAAATGACAKTTTTATGACATGAATTACAAGTMCGATACCGACATTATGCCTCKACGTGATCTGAATATCCACACACGGCACAGCTTCCAGTTTGGTTCCCAGTATTTCCATGGTTCCATGGCCCTGCGCTTGGTGTCTCTAGTTAAACTAGTTATCTTCATTTCTCCTTACTCTGGCTGCTTGCGCCTGTCGAAAATGTTGCTATAGGCAAGTTTACAATTGTGACACGACATCTGGCGGCAGATACATAAAATATTAAGAACAGTACTTTAATGCTGAAAAAAGGCGAAATTGTTGTGTAATGGGGCTGTTTTTGTTATATCGTATTAGTAGTATGCGGTTATGTGGTTGAGCCGTTATCACATAGGTTATTGCCAAGAGTATGTTTTGGTTACCGTTATTTGACAGCAGGCCGTGGGGGCCTGCTGTCAAATTGAAGTATGCAGTTGCATGCCAATTTGTCAGGCTACAGGTCACTTCCTTTAGGAAGTAGTTCCCATTAAGGCAGCTAGGTGGCTTTGTCATCATGTCAGTGTAATGCTGACAGATGGCATTGCCATCCTAATTTCTTACTTTCAATAACAAGTACTGTTTATTTCCGCCATTTGCAAAGCCACACTAGCGCCACCAGCGGTCGATAAACTCTCCTATGGTCCTGCTGGTCCCACGCGGTACTGTTGCTGCCCTCTTGTCATTCTGTAAACCTCCGGTTCAGTTTGCACCAGATGCGAAGATTCTTCGAAGTTTTTACTCGTTTCAACGTTTTTTACTATGTCCACTGCTTGTTAAAACGTTAATGTTGCACTGGATTCTTGCAAAGTTTTATCTAAAGACCGGCATTTTCTCATTCTGAACACCAGTTTATCCCGCAACAAACAAATTTTCTCCAAACTCACACTGCTGCTTAGTGTTTCACACCCGCGTTGCCCAAACAGTCATTTGTTCATTTTCGTCTTGTGAAGCTTCATAAAATAGTTTTCGCTCACTCCACACACTTTTTTCGCGCAATAGTATCCGTCTAGCGCTGCCACAATATGTTTTTAAGCTCCACACTTTCCGACTTCAATGGAACTGTTAAATCGCAAAGAACTTTATTACCCGTTTTCGTGTAAATTGTTCAACAGAAACGCAACCTGATGTATAACGAAAAAGTGATTCAATTGCTTTTTGTAAATGTTCCAATTGCTTATATTGGGATTAAATTCCCTAACCATTCACGTGTAGGATGATAGAGACGCGATATCAATTCTTTCCTGTCCTTGCAACAGCATTTTCACCACGTGCACAACAATTTGTTTTCACAATTACCGCTAGTCTGCCACAACAATCCTCGATTGCTCGTTGCCACTGTGGTGTTTGCACATTCATTAAAACACGGCAGGTTTTCCAAATAGTTTAATATTTCCCAACACCTGCTTGATACAATAATTTTCCGCTTCTCTACTGGCAGCTTACAGCTAATTGGGTATTTGCCATGTATTTATATTTTATTAAATTGCATATTAATAGGTAGCATCTAATCCACAAAACAGCTGTGACAGCTTATAAATTCGAGAAAATTAATCGTAAGGTGTATTTTTAATATTAAAAATGTGAATATTTAAAGGGACCGCCAAAACGCGAACATATTGGCCGTGACGTCAGGTGTCTCGTAAATGGCCGTTTGTTTACATCTGGGGTCAGCACCCCACGCGTCAGCCTCAGCCCGTCAATTTATCAGTTTGTTGTTTGCGTTCATTTTGCGACAAGCGAATTTAAATACGCCAAGAAAAAGTGAAATACTTATGAGTTATGACTTCATTGTTATGGAATTTGTACAGCGACGAGCGGTTCAACGCGGTGGAGATGAGAAACGTAAAAGCAACAGCATAAGTGAACTTTTTATCAAATTAACGTAGCATTGATAATTTGATCACAGTGGGTTGTTGGAAACATTCTATTTGTAAACATAAAAATGTAAGAATCAAAATTGTACCCTAAACTTGTCATTTATTTTAGAGGTCAGAATAAATATAAATTGCCATTTATTTTCGGGGCTCTTGCGGCCCGTTTCCGGTCTGGCTAACAGTCGAATATATGGGGAACAACGTCGTTCTTTATTATAATGTTTCCCTCTATCAACTTAAAACGCATATAATTTTTCATATCCCCTTCAAGCTATAACAATCCCAATCCCAATATAATCCCAAAAAGAATAATAAATCTTACAGTAAGAATTAAGATGATCTTCACAACAGAAAAACAAACATTGCGATTTCGGCATATCACGTCTAGGGGCCTTAAACAACTTTTTTATACGTTGATAATCTCGAAGATCGGTTACAAAAATTTTGTTAGCTGTACTGACTGAAGAACTTTTATAACCATGTACAAAACAACACTTGTTTTGTTTTCCATAGTAATAGATGCTTGTAAAACTACACAAATCACTTTTTGGTGCGACCTCTTACACCGTCCTTTCAATAAACACCACACAAAAGCTTTTCCAATACAAGAATGATACTACACCATTAAACAGCACGCTCCTCGGTAATGTTACGTGACACTTGACGTCACGAGTTAAATAACCTTGGATAGAAGCGTTTTGGCGGTGACTCCTAAGATTCGAATTTCAGACCTGGAATTCTCTACCTACAAATATTTTTTTTTGTTTTTTTTAACATGGCGTACGATATATATGCACTCTTCAAGTCATTTTACGTAATTTTCAAAAAAAGTGATAATACCCAATTCGCCGGTCACATGATATCTACATGAATAGTACCTGTTGCTGTTGTGCGCATGTGCGCCCTGCGCATAAAGCACACAACTAGTTCGGCTTTTCGAATGGAATCACGTTGTGAGATCTGACAAGACAAACATCGTATTTTCCAATTTCTTCCATAAATTGTAAAAAAAAACATTGCAAATTTTGAAAAACATCAACAATATAATTTAAACGAAAATTAGTTTAATCATTTCTCAAACAATTTTTCACCAAATTAATAATAAACATGAACACAGATCACAATTCACAAATTTAACTAATCTGATTGGAGTTTTCTGCGGTTTTCTTCAATACTCTATCCAGAATAAATACATACTTGTATGTATCTATTATGGATAAAGCGATGTGGTTGAAGTTAGCAACGGAATCAAAAACGAGAATCACGTTTTTACAGTCGACCAGTCAAGTAAAGCATTTGAATAGATTCCTAGATATTAAGTGATTTATACGCCTGATTTAATTATGCTACACGCCAGGCCTATACACAACATAAACAAAAAACATATATCTACATAATCCATATAAAATCAATAATAAAAAAAATGTTCACATACACCTTGCCATTATGTACCTACATCGAGGTACCTATCCCTATATTTCAATCAACTGCGTGCACCACTACATTTGCTACAGTTTACAGTTTACAAAGAAGATAAGCAGAGTACATATTAATTATCAAAATATTTAAAAAACAAGGACTTTTACAACCGACAACATGCACCCTTACGAATTAAAAACCACTGATGCGACATTCGCATTTACTATTTCTTGGAATACCACAGAACGTCGATTACGTGGCTAAAAACAACTAGAGAATTGCAAAAATATATGTAGGGGATAACATGGTCATTTCCAGCCCCGAACACCACCCTTAAGCATTAAAAATTTGCGAAATCTACAAACGAATTTGCTACAGCTTGTAAATTACACAGGACACAGATTAGGTGGCCACAAACAACATATCCTGGAGAAACGCAATAATTCAGGGGATAACATGGTCGTTTCCATCCCCGAACACAACCCTTAAGCATTAGAAATTCGCGAAATCTACAAACGAATTTGCTACAGCTTGAAAATTACACAGGACACAGATTAAGTGGCCACAAACAACACATCCTTGAGAAACGCAAAAATTCAGGGGATAACATGGTCGTTTCCATCCCCGAACACAACCCTTAAGCATTAAAAATTCGCGAAATCTACAAACGAATTTGCTACAGCTTGAAAATTACGCAGGACTCAGATTAGGTGGCCACAAACAACATATCCTTGAGAAACGCAAAAATTCAGGGGATAACATGGTCGTTTCCATCCCCGAACACAACCCTTAAGCATTAAAAATTCGCGAAATCTACAAACGAATTTGCTACAGCTTGAAAATTACACAGGACACAGATTAGGTGGCCACAAACAACATATCCTGGAGAAACGCAAAAATTCAGGGGATAACATGGTCGTTTCCATCCCCGAACACAACCCTTAAGCATTAAAAATTCGCGAAATCTACAAACGAATTTGCTACAGCTTGAAAATTACACAGGACACAGATTAGGTGGCCACAAACAACATATCCTGGAGAAACGCAAAAATTCAGGGGTTAACATGGTCGTTTCCATCCCCGAACACAACCCTTAAGCATTAAAAATTCGCGAAATCTACAAACGAATTTGCTACAGCTTGAAAATTACACAGGACACAGATTAGGTGGCCACAAACAACATATCCTGGAGAAACGCAAAAATTCAGGGGATAACATGGTCGTTTCCATCCCCGAACACAACCCTTAAGCATTAAAAATTCGCGAAATCTACAAACGAATTTGCTACAGCTTGAAAATTACACAGGACACAGATTAGGTAGTCACAAACAACATATCCTGGAGAAACGCAAAAATTCAGGGGATAGCATGGTCGTTTCCATCCCCGAACACAACCCTTAAGCATTAAAAATTCGCGATATCTACAAACGAATTTGCTACAGCTTGAAAATTACACAGGACACAGATTAGGTGGCCACAAACAACATATCCTGGAGAAACGCAAAAATTCAGGGGATAACATGGTCGTTTCCATCCCCGAACACAACCCTTAAGCATTAAAAATTCGCGAAATCTACAAACGAATTTGCTACAGCTTGAAAATTACACAGGACACAGATTAGGTGGCCACAAACAACATATCCTGGAGAAACGCAAAAATTCAGGGGATAACATGGTCGTTTCCATCCCCGAACACAACCCTTAAGCATTAAAAATTCGCGAAATCTACAAACGAATTTGCTACAGCTTGAAAATTACACAGGACACAGATTAGGTGGTCACAAACAACATATCCTGGAGAAACGCAAAAATTCAGGGGATAACATGGTCGTTTCCATCCCCGAACACAACCCTTAAGCATTAAAAATTCGCGAAATCTACAAACGAATTTGCTACAGCTTGAAAATTACACAGGACTCAGATTAGGTGGCCACAAACAACATATCCTTGAGAAACGCAAAAATTCAGGGGATAACATGGTCGTTTCCATCCCCGAACACAACCCTTAAGCATTAAAAATTCGCGAAATCTACAAACGAATTTGCTACAGCTTGAAAATTACACAGGACACAGAATAGGTGACCACAAACAACATATTCTGGAGAAACGCAAAAATTCAGGGGATAACATGGTCATTTCCAGCCCCGAACACCACCCTTAAGCATTAAAAATTCGCGAAATCTATAAACGAATTTGCTACAGCTTGAAAATTACGCAGGACACAGATTAGACGACCACAAACAACATATCCTGGAGAAACGCAAAAATCCGATGATATCATAAACTGCGGCGTGTATGTTATGTACTATATTACAGCCTTCGCAAAATGTAAAAGCATGAAAAATTTTGATCTCACTTCGAACATACAAAGTTTTGATCCCGAGGAATTTCGATGTACTGTTCAAAATGTGCTTCTTATAACATCCGACGTTGTATATGACAAGTGTCTTATTTGTGGAACACATGATGATCGGGCATATATCCAATGCTACTGTTGTCAACGATGGCTCCACATAACCAGCTGCTCTGGATTATCAGATGAAACACTTCCAAATATCGATAAACCTGAATATTCTTACACCTGCAATTTGTGTATCAAACATAATTCAGATCCTTTTAGGTACAAAAGGAATGTCAGAATTATACATTTTGCTGATCTCGAACTAGAGTTCTTTGTGGGGCATTATATCAGGTTTTTGAAAAATATTTTTGAAACTCGACATTTTAATGAAGAAAGTTCCCGTTTTATGTCCACAACAGATCCACACAAACATTTAAAATGGGATTATTCAACAGCTTTTATAAATATTGACACAGCAGTGAAAGTGTGTAAATTAATAATTGATATGACTAACTTAACAGACAAAGAATATGTAGTATATGTCCTTCTGGTTGCCCTGAACGTAAAATTAATAAGCAGATATTTTGGACTCGATGATAACCAGATTAATTTGTTCGAGCTCTACCAACAAAAGTACGGCAACGAAGAGGATATGCCTAATGACTTTACGGATAGATACACGTTAAATATGGTTTACGACGCTTTGTAAAATATTACCTTTGCTTTGAATTATTTTTTTAATATTTTGCCATGTGTCCCGAAACATTATACTTGCTTTTAAAAATACTTAAAATTTTATAACGTTGTGTGCACCATAAGATATCAATTTCTTTGTTAAAAAATTTTTGAAAACACTCATTTCCAGGGCAAATATGACTGTAACCGTTACTTTCGACATACATCATAAAAAATCTATACATTTTTGGGATGAAACACGTTATTCAGTGAAACACTAACAAAAATTATATATTTGAAATGAATCAAAATTGTCAAAGATAACCTTTTTTATCAATGCTTAAGGGTGGTATTCGGGCTGGAAATGACCATGTTATCCCCTGAATTTTTGCGTTTCTCCAGGATATGTTGTTTGTGGCCCCCTAATCTGTGTCCTGTGTAATTTTCAAGCTGTAGCAAATTCGTTTGTAGATTTCGCGAATTTTTAATGCTTAAGGGTTGTGTTCGGGGATGGAAACGACCATGCTATTCCCTGAATTTTTGCGTTTCTCCAGGATACGTTGTTTGTGACCACCTAATCTGTGTCCTGTGTAATTTTCAAGCTGTAGCAAATTCGTTTGTAGAGTTCGCGAATTTTTAATGCTTAAGGGTTGTGTTCGGGGATGGAAACGACCATGTTATCCCCTGAATTTTTGCGTTTCTCCAGGATATGTTGTTTGTGGCCACCTAATCTGTGTCCTGTGTAATTTTCAAGCTGTAGCAAATTCGTTTGTAGATTTCGCGAATTTTTAATGCTTAAGGGTTGTGTTCGGGGATGGAAACGACCATGTTATCCCCTGAATTTTTGCGTTTCTCCAGGATATGTTGTTTGTGGCCACCTAATCTGTGTCCTGTGTAATTTTCAAGCTGTAGCAAATTCGTTTGTAGATTTCGCGAATTTTTAATGCTTAAGGGTTGTGTTCGGGGATGGAAACGACCATGTTATCCCCTGAATTTTTGCGTTTCTCAAGGATATGTTGTTTGTGGCCACCTAATCTGAGTCCTGTGTAAATTTCAAGCTGTAGCAAATTCGTTTGTAGATTTCGCGAATTTTTAATGCTTAAGGGTTGTGTTCGGGGATGGAAACGACCATGTTATCCCCTGAATTTTTGCGTTTCTCAAGGATGTGTTGTTTGTGGCCACCTAATCTGTGTCCTGTGTAATTTTCAAGCTGTAGCAAATTCGTTTGTAGATTTCGCRAATTTTTAATGCTTAAGGGWTGTGTTCGGGGATGGAAACGACCATGTTATCCCCTGAATTTTTGCGTTTCTCCAGGATGTGTTGTTTGTGGCCACCTAATCTGTGTCCTGTGTAATTTTCAAGCTGTAGCAAATTCGTTTGTAGATTTCGCGAATTTTTAATGCTTAAGGGTTGTGTTCGGGGATGGAAACGACCATGTTATCCCCTGAATTTTTGCGTTTCTCCAGGATATGTTGTTTGTGGCCACCTAATCTGTGTCCTGTGTAATTTTCAAGCTGTAGCAAATTCGTTTGTAGATTTCGCGAATTTTTAATGCTTAAGGGTTGTGTTCGGGGCTGGAAATGACCATGTTATCCCCTGAATTTTTGCGTTTCTCCAGGATATGTTGTTTGTGGCCACCTAATCTGTGTCCTATGTAATTTTCAAGCTGTAGCAAATTCGTTTGTAGATTTCGCAAATTTTTAATGCTTAAGGGTGGTGTTCGGGGCTGGAAATGACCATGTTATCCCCTACATATATTTTTGCAATTCTCTAGTTGTTTTTAGCCACGTAATCGACGTTCTGTGGTATTCCAAGAAATAGTAAATGCGAATGTCGCATCAGTGGTTTTTAATTCGTAAGGGTGCATGTTGTCGGTTGTAAAAGTCCTTGTTTTTTTAAATATTTTGATAATTAATATGCACTCTGCTTATCTTCTTTGTAAACTGTAAACTGTAGCAAATGTAGTGGTGCACGCAGTTGATTGAAATATAGGGATAGGTACCTCGATGTAGGTACATAATGGCAAGGTGTATGTGAACATTTTTTTTATTATTGATTTTATATGGATTATGTAGATATATGTTTTTTGTTTATGTTGTGTATAGGCCTGGCGTGTAGCATAATTAAATCAGGCGTATAAATCACTTAATATCTAGGAATCTATTCAAATGCTTTACTTGACTGGTCGACTGTAAAAACGTGATTCTCGTTTTTGATTCCGTTGCTAACTTCAACCACATATAAAGCGCAAATGCGAGATCTCTTATCGTTGAATGAAAATATTTTTTTTCATTCAACGCTTTTATAAAAGTCGACCGTAAACGCATGAAATTAACAGTACTGTGGAATGCATTAATGATTTTCTTAAGAATATACCCGTGTGATTTATAAAATTTATAATTTATAAAAATACGCAACTAATCTTCTCATAATTATTATATATTATAAGATCGACCAAATTTGACATGAAATAGGTATCTCAATACTGAAAATTATCACTCAGATTCTTTCGATTCTTAAGTACCCTTTCATTTAACTTCCTATGTCATTTTTAAGAATAGGCGCTGTGTACCATGCCTGCCAGTATTGCCAGTTACTTTTTCTCGATGTACAAGATAATTGTAAAAAATGTACTAGATTTCTTTAATATTTATTAGATTGTGCAGCGCTATCTAACATTAGTATAGTAAAAAAAACATACATTTTTAAAGCATGTTATTATGTGAAATCAAACGCAATAAATACAAACAAATAAAAAACTTTTGTCGACGAATGTTTCGAACTTTCAATGATAATATAACATTGCACAACATAAAGTTATGCTTCTCAAGTAAAATGCAGCTTTCTGTAACATACAACGAAAACCAGACAGTATAATGAGTGGCGCTTTTTATTCGACTACCAACAGATAGCGCTCACCGGCAAAATCTGTTTCGCATATTATGTTACTATTCATTAACACTGGCAAAATTTTGAAATACATGACTGAGTCGAGCGGTTATATTCGTAGTTGGAAAATGTCGCTATTTTTGTATGGAATTTATAAAATAAAATGTTTTAAGAAAGGTACTAGATTTTAAAAAATGTACTAGTGTAATAGATGGAACCAAAAAGTACTAGATCTAGTACATATGTACTAGACTGGCAACACTGTTGCCTGCCCTGCAACCAGAAAACCTGGAGCCACTACTTGCTCCCTCATGCCCCCTCCGTCCTGCGCCGCTGTCATCCGACGCAGCGCTCGCTGACGTAACGGCGTCGCGCCTGCTCCCGTCGTTCCCTTAGCATCGATCACTTCCTCGTCCCTCTAACCGCACGCGTTCGTCCGACCGTCAACACAGCGTCATTTCCACACAAGATAAGTGACAGTGTTCCTGTGCAGATATGAACATGTGAAAATGCGCGAAAACCCGAGGACGGAGGCCCTGGGGGCGCCGACCAGGAAGGAGGGCCGCTGAGGGCGACATGGGCAACTCTTGCAGCAGCGGCCAGGCTCACAAGGACAAGGACACCACGTCCCAGAGGTCCGAAGAGTAAGTGACCAACGATGAAGGTGTGCGTGTGTGGGGAAGGTGCCAAGATTATTTCGATATTCTTGAGAGGCTATTAATAAAGTAAACATAAGTTCGCGGGCGTTGAACAGCCATCAGAACGCAAGTGGATGAAGCACTGCATGCGGAGATGCACGTAGGATGCTCCAGATCAATCTGTAGATGACTGGAGCGGTTTTCATTTTTGCGTTCAAAATACACGTGTAGTGCACAATTACTGCTAATTTTTTTACATCTATCCGTACTCATTTGAATATTCTATGTTATGTATTTGGTACCAGTGGCTTTCCTGTTCGTTAGTTTGAGGGCTCCAGACAATAAGCGGCAGAGTGCATAATACATGTACAGCATGGAGCATTTTTCTTGTCTCTGTTATACACATTATTTACACATTATTATGGAAAAAAAGTAATAAAACAGTCATGAACGCACTTTTTATGAAACCTCTAGTGATGGTGTCACAAATTTGCTATTCTCTTTTTTTTTGTTTTTTGAACAGTCGGCGATTATTTATTTTTGCACATTTCTAGAATGTGAATTATGTAGCTTATTTCTGAATATCTATAAATAAACTAGTAAAACATGTTCATAATCTTTTTATCTAAAATATAATGATATAAGTACATATATACTGATTGGAGTTAGATGCGCTTTTTTCAAATAGGACTTATAATTTGCTATGGTTTTTGTATTTTTCATTAAAACGGTATAAGCATGACAGGTATAATATGTTCAGTATTTTTGAGAAAKTAAACTTTTTTCCCAGTAACAATATTTTTGCTAGTAACCGTAGTTGGCCGTTACAAAGGCTACGAAAGCTTTGCCGGCATGTTGTGTACTGTAAGGTATATATATAGGTTGTACGTATCAAAGTTAAACTATGGGGTAAGGCTTCTAGAAATATGTACTTAAAAGTTCCTTATACATACTTGACAAAAATAACGCAATAAATTTAAAAACTAACGATAACAACAGTAATAAGAATGACAAAAAACAGTAACTGTAAAGCTAAAGAAAATAACCTTCGTTGTTTTGAACACAAAGTCTGCGTCTGTTTCGGAGTGACTGAACTGCAGATCTGTGGTGTTACTTCATGTTGGTGTATCTTATCTTTTATGTCGTCCAACAAAAGTAACCCATAGGGGTTAAATCTGGACTTCTAGATTACTGCGTAAGAATGCCGCAATATCCCTGTATTTGTGAGCCAATCACTGCACCATCATTGTCTTTCATTTAACATTTCTAATGCATTGAGGGTATTGGTTTGTAACGCATATAGGCTACATATCCCAATACGTACGTTCTACATAGCATCGCATACTATATATTAAAACCAAATTTACCCTGTTGTATTCTATTCTCATTGAAGCGATGCTTTTGCTAACACCGGTGGGTAGGTAATTGTTGGATTAAAAATACCATAGCTATTAATGCGCACTTTATCCATCTATATAATCTAGTGCTGTCTATTCGTATCGAAAATATTCGTTATTCGAATACATTAGAGCCAATATTCGTTCAAAGTTGTCCCGAATAATATTCGATACTAATAAACGAATACATATTGGTATTGATTTTATTCGGAAACGAATAAACAAGTAATCGTATTCGTTTTATTCGGAAACAAATAAATTTATTCGGTTTAAATGTTGTTCGTTTTGTATTTAATTCGTTTCTTGTGTTTTTGAATAATATACGTCTCCGAACAGTTTTGATAGCGAAGAAAGAAATAGACATATGTAGTTTGGAGTTTTAAGTTTGCACACGTGTTTTGCAATTTGCACAACTGCTTCGTCCGAATATTCGTTTATTCGTTTTCGATTAAAAGGAATACGAATACCTATTCGTTTACTCGTTTTCGAATATGGTTTGCTCCATATTCGAATATCGAATAAAATTCCGAAGAATTCGTAATTTTTGTAACGGCTACAAATTCCAGTTGCAAATTTGAATCGCGAATCCCAGCAAATAATTACATTTTTCGAATTTCGTATCGCATAATTTTATTCTGTGGAATTTGTTCACTTGCTTTCGAGAAACATAGCTTGTTAATATTGGCTTCTTCGTTTTTTGAGTATATTTTTCTAATCTTTGCTTATTGAAAGATCAATGACTAATCAAGCATTGTAATATTCCAAATATTATAGGAGAATATAAGGAATATTGTTGTTAATTCGGTAATAGTCAACTCCCATTTGTTATTTCTTGTTTAAATAAAATATTAAACAAGTGCACACTCATAGTAGCATATGGTGTTCTTCATCAAAATATTTGCAATACTGGTTAGATATATATGTAAAACTCCCATAGCTTAAATGATGACGAGAGACCACAACATACCTAGATTGACATTAACGTTTGATATGCAGTGCAAAAGCACATGTAGGAATTTATTGTACATCTCCCATGGTATTTTTGATACGTGACTAAATTTTAATAGAATACATCAGGTTGTCAAAGCAATTATTGATTTCTCAGTCCTCGTAGTAGCCATCTACGATTATAAGCAAAAATTACAAATCCCAATTTCTCAAAACTACTAAAAAGTTTCTTAACATACGTAATATATAAAAAAAATGCTGCATTAAAAAAACCATAGCCAACCACAAGTTTTATTTAAAAAAATACATCGTACCTCAAACGATTTGAAAAATTAAAAAACATTTGGCGACACCATTGCATTTTGGAGAAAAAATGGGTTTTGAAGAGGTTTTATTAGTTTTTCTTTATGTTAGGAAAAAAACAAGATACTAAACGTGCTAGAAATACTACAGTGAGGAAATCCTTAATTGTTCTTGAAAAAGAAAATGCTGGCTTATTTGTGACTGTACCACTGGTACACAATGAGGACAGAAAATGAGCTCATGTCTCCTTAACCACTTTTCTTTTACAATGTATAATAATGGAGACACTCCATTCAAACAAGGGAAACGCTCCACCCAGTATGTATGGAATGTGCATCTGTGTCAAATCCACAATACTTTATGAAAGGTTTCTAGGTAAGTTTTTTTTTCATTTTTTATACCATACTGCGTAGGCAGGCTTCCTGTTGGTACGAAAAAAAGAAAGACATTTAATCATTAAGTGCCAAAATAAGTTTCTATGATTTTTTACAGAAGCAAATAAAATTAAGAGATAACCTAGCAAATGTGACATTATGCTTAATAGGGTTTGATTAAAACTTTCTCACGCAACTTTTAACTATATTCTTTCATTACAGTACAGCCTTTAAATAAGGTGTTATAACTAAAGAGCGCAATATATGCATTATATTATCTGAATATGCGGTCAAAAAACTTTAACCCATATAACTATAATGTCCAATACCTATAAAACCAAAATTAACTTCAATAATTGCAAGCTGCTTAGCTACCACCCAATTTTTGGTAGTTGTTCGTTTTGCATTAAACTCTGTGCATTGTCTTGTATTTCGAAAAATGACTAATAATTTCAAGATTCTCAGCATAGAATATTGCTACTTGTTTTGGAGGGGTTCGTGTTTCTCTAGGGCTCCGTTCATCAAATGTATGAAATACCGACCACAGGCATAAGTGCTTACGGGTGATGTAAATATAAGTTTTGTTTTTCTCAATATAATGCATCTGGCATGCTAAGATTGCAGTAATGGTCCTGATTTTTTAATTATTGATATGCAAATGTTTTTAAGTGCTAGTACTTAATTTTTTGCAGAAAATCTGGGACAAATCCAAATAAACTACCTTGTGGATGCGTAGATATAAATTTTCAAATAGTCAAATTAGGATTTTTCTGCACATAATTTCCACTAAAGGCTGAATGAGAGCCCTAAGTGTAATTTGACTGGAATATACTAGCTCTTAGTGTATGCGAGTACAAGAATATTCCTTCCATACTTAACATACTTATATCTCCCAAACACTTTGTCGATATCAAAAGCTTCTTATCCACTAATAAGACTTCGTTGTTTTTGTCATCATTAAAAATATCAATAACATTTACAAAAACGTTTATCTTGAGATATATTCATTAAAGTACTCTGTAGTTGGCAGGTTGGCACTTTTTATGACAGACATATATATCTGGATCACTGACGGTGAATAACTAAGGCTTTTTCATATGGGTTATTCCATATTATTATAGAATTGCAGACATCAACTTATTTGCGAAAGAATGGTGACTGGTTAACCTTCTGTTGTATATTTGACTTCCAACTTTGCGCTAAATTAATCTTTTGCGGATTAAATAAACACGAACAAGTTTTAAAAATGGTCAAGAAGAAATTTAGCTAAATTAAGAAAACGTTATGGGCGTGATTTTACGCTTCGTATTGTGTGTAGCCAATGATGGTAATGATATTGTCGTTATCTGCATTTCATAAGAATTCCTTTGGAAGCATAATAATTAAACCTTTCTGATTGAGATTCAGACTCTCGTACGGGAACAATTCAGATTTAGTCAAATACGTTCCTGGGGAGCCTCATAAAAGCTTTACAAATAATGGGAATTATAAGTAGCTTATAAAACTGACTTAAAGTCGTATAAAACCATACATATAATATTCTTATTGTTGTTGGCTTTGTCATCATGTCAGTGTAATGCTGACAGATGGCATTACCATCCTAAATTCTTAGTTCCATATAAATTTGATCAAGAAAAGTATGCGAAAAGTACAACGATATATAACGTATAAGAATAATTTCCAAGGGTCATATAGGTTAGTATTTGAATGTCAAAGATAAAAATACACACAGACGTAGTATATCAACGATTCCTTATTAGTTATTTTGTCGCAACGATATTAAAAGAGTTTGAAAGATTTATGTTACAAGCTGCTTTAGTATAGTGACAACCGTTATCTTCATAAATTTATGTGATCCTACGGTAKTTATACGGACTTTCATCAAGTCCTTTTTCTTCCATGKATTCGCTGTKACACTGGTTCCGTGTTGATTTAATGTTAAAAGATTATTACTCCTACGATCAATTTCGCCTATGTTTTTAATAATACCTATACGTGAAACCATTACATCGATGTCTTTTAGTAGGTATTTTTTTAGTGGGCAACTACCTTCGATTATTCATCACTGTTCTATATTCAAAGGTACTAACTATTTCAAGTACTTAAAAACTCCAGGCAAATATTTGTTTCGTGAAGTTAACGAGCGCGATAAAACGTTTGCATATAACACCTCACATAAAAATGTACGGGTCCCATCACTCAGATCATGACGTATTTGCACGTAAAAGTGAGATGGCAATGTGTAAACAGACTCCCACAAAATATGATTGGTAAAAAGTGATTTTCTGAGTGCAGTGACGGACACGATGTGCGTCACGCAACAAACACATTATTTTTATTATCAGCTGCTGGAAATAAAACTTGTTTCGCGTCAGCTCGACAAGTACAGTGTCAACCATGAAGATATAAATTAAAATATCGAGTGCATCATGATTGTATTGGAGTACTAGGTTTGTTTTTAATTAAATTGGAACCAGGTGCAAGCAAAACTGCTTCCAAAAGGATGCTCCGCTGTGGGTAACCTGTATAAAGATATTGGAAAGTAACTTAAGAGGAACCCTTACAGTTTTTGTCAGATGTCATGCTGCATGTCTGTCATATTCTTAATCCTTTGACTTGTACCATCATACTAAGCATCAAAAATCAAGTTCAACGCCACACATAATCCCATGAAGCAAAATCAGTTTTTTGCACCTCTAGATACATGGTGTAGTCCGACATAGTAAATCAAAACTTGAAATGCACAATCATACTCAGCATCAAAAATCACGATAAATACGCACCCTTGAAGCAAAATCGATTTTTGCACCTTTAGGTAGCATATTCTTAAACAAATTTGACGTCTACCATCATATTTAGCACCAAAAATCACGTTCAACGACACCCATAAGCAAAATAGATTTTTTACACCTTGAGGTACCATGATGCATATCCTTCATAGTCTTAATGCAAATTTGACAGGTACCATACCCTACTCAGCATCAAAATCACGTTTAACGGCACTCATGAAACAAAATCAATTTTATTCATCTTTAGGTACCATGGTGCATGTCCACCACAGCCTTCATTCAAATCTAACATGCACTCACGCCCGTAGTAATTAAATCATCAAACCAACGAATTTTATCAATGTCACTTGTATAATAGTGTGTTCATTGCTTACTTTTGTTTATACTCGTATTTATGTATCAAATTATCAATTTTCTTGTATTTTGTTGCATAAATGAAAATAAGTTTGCCCCCAGAAAATTTCAGTTTCCACTCTGAAATCAAAACCTGCCACAGCACCGGTCTGCATGTACTATCCCACTTTAATCATTACCAATTATACCATTTTTTAATTAATAGAATATTGTCCAATAGAACCAAATTTTAATGATCGTGGAGTAGCCTATCGCAGAAACTACGTTAAAAAAAATGCACCAAGTACACTTCCTCGCAGGTGGTACGGAAATGTGTGCATATTAATTATGTACAATACGACTACTTCAACTTTTGGAATCACTATATCTCTGCAATGGTGATTCGTAGGAAAAAAGGATTAGAAGGACTTTTGTAAAACAATTACATGATCTACAACTTTTGTCGGACCTATTTTAATGATAGCATCGTTTATTTATATTTTATTTGTAATCTGTTCGAATTCTAACTGTGCCAATTAGGTTTATCACTTTTTTTTTAAATTACTTATAATGAATCCTAAATTGCATTTATATTGTAAGCCATGTTAAAAAAAAATGAATATTTGTAAGTAGAGAATTTCAAGTCTGAAATTCGAATCTTAGGAGACGCCAATACGCTTTTATCCAAGGTTTCAAGGTTATTCAACTCGTGACGTCAAGTGTCTCGTAAACATTGCCGAGGAGCGTGCTGTTTAATAGTATAAAGTGTAGTATCATTCTCGTATTGAAAAAGCTTTTGTGTGTTGTTTATTGAAAGGATGGTGTAAGAGGTCCCACCAAAAAAGCTTTTTGTAGTTTTTCAAGCATCTATTGTGTATTGAAAAGTGCATCAGTCAGTACCGCTAACAAAATTTTTGTAACCGTTCCTCGAGATTATCAACGTAAGAAAAGTGGATTAAGGCCACTAGGCGTGATATGCCGAAATCGCAATGTTTGTTTTTCTGTTGTGAAGGTCATTTTAATGTAAGTTTTATTATTCTTTTTGAGGTTGTAGGTGTTTACCATTCAGTTTTCATTTTGTTATGGCTGGAAGACGATATGGAAAATTATATGCGTTTTAAGTTGATAGGGGGAAATGTTATAATA
This sequence comes from Rhyzopertha dominica, assembly GCA_025024175.1. Taxonomy (NCBI): domain Eukaryota; kingdom Metazoa; phylum Arthropoda; class Insecta; order Coleoptera; family Bostrichidae; genus Rhyzopertha; species Rhyzopertha dominica. The sequence goes on along the minus strand of QCXZ01000064.1, from coordinate 32,714,157 downwards.
AAGAATGACGTTGTTCTCCATATATTCGACTATCAGCCAAACCGGAAACGACCCGCAAGTGCTCCCGAAAATAAATGCCAATTTATATTTATTCTGACCTCTAAAATAAATATTAAGTTTAGGGTAAATTTTTGATTCTCACTTTTTTATGTTTACAAATAGTATGTTTCCAACAACCCATTGTGATCAAATTTTCAATGCTACGTTAATTTGATAATAAGTTCACTTATGGTGTAGCTTTTACGTTCCTTATCTCTGCTGCGTTGAACTGCTCGTCGCTCTTCACAAATTCCAGAACCATGAACACGTCTACGGTCGGGAGATTATTTGAAGACGCCCTAACGAAGCCTTTAGAAGTCATAACTCATAAGTATTTCCTTTTTCTTGGCCTATTTTAATTAGCTTGTCACAAAATAAATTCAAACAACAAACTGATAAATTGACGGGCTGACGCTACTGCGTGCCGCGCAGACCTCAGATGTAAACAAGCGGCCATTTACAAGATACCTGACGTCACGGCCAATATGTTCGCGTTTTGGCGGTCACTTTAAATCTTCACATTTTAAACATTAAAAATACACCTTACGATCCATTTTTTTAATTTTATAAACTGTCACAGCTGTTTTGTGTATTAGACGCTACCTATTAATACGCAATTTAATAGAATATAAATACATGGCAAATACCCAATTTATTCACATACCGGCGGACGAAAATCGAACATACCTATATAAACGATCCACTTTGAATTGGGCTAATTGGGGCTAAATATGTACATATTTAATATCGTACTTGATGAAGACGATCCATATATTATTTGAAGTGGTTTTTTTACACATATTTGCATCAATTTCTGACAAAAAATATATTGAGGCAGTTAATAAAATACGTTGTCCTCATATTTTGAATGCCGGTGGCGCCAAAATCAAAACTGACCTTGCTCGGATTCTTTAAATAAACGTTAAATAACCAAATTTTCAATTAAGTACTTTATCGCCGTTTTCTATAACCGAGTTACAATGCATTAATATAAGTACTTTAGCAATGCTGTTTCAAAAGTCATGTATTATAAGTGATAAAAAAAGTGAAATATGGAATGTTTTATACGTTATATAATAACTGCATTAAAATACACACTAATTGTGTATCAGTATATTGCATAGGAGATTTTTCGCATTTAATCTTGAAAAACGCTGTAAACATTTAATTTCATTTGCAAAAGAAAAACTCAACCAAAACCAATTATCAAAGTTGAAATTGATATAATTGGAATTATTTTCCAGTATCCGTCCTTTAATGAAAGCGCAACTTTTCCTTATCAGTTGCTTTATTTTTTTACCCCCTTCGTTTTCCTCATGACCCATTTCTTCAACCCTGAGCCAGTATTTTCCACCCCTCTCAGCCGTTGCCTCCTACAAGTACACAATCCGTACCACACATCTCGCTGGATGCGAAGTGCTACAACCTTCACCCGGTCCACGCAATGGCCTGGATTCGAGAAAATAGGTCGCAGAATTATCAAACTGGGGCTCTCGCCTCTGACGTCATCACAATGACGTTCCAACTCCCGGTTTTTCGGTGCAGCACATGGTGTTTCGTCAGAGCGGGGCAGTCCACGGAATACAGAATATTCTATTTTCTGTTTTTATAGGGAATAACAATACAACTTTGTGATCACCTTTTACCAGTAGGTACCCAAAATTCAGTTAATTTCAGGCTGCTTACTTTGTCTTCACAACATATTGTCGCAAAATGTTTCAGTAAGGACATTTTTTCTTCAGCCGTGTTAGTATACCTATATAGGGTGTCCCATTTTCGTTGTAATTGTGGGAAATCTGGGTAACTATTAATGCTAGAGGGTTGCGGATTCGACATTACTATACCTTATATATACCTTATTGTTGTGAGTGAAGCTGTGAAGAATCGCCATTTTTATACCTTGTTTTGTTTTAAAGCTATAGCCAACTTTTGAATAATGTAACATTTCTTCAATTCTCTCGCTTAATCTGTAGATACAAAAGAACTATGAAGACATCTTTTAAACATTTTTAATTTGAATCCAGTGGCGTAGGTACTCAGAATTTTTTTAGAGTCGTATTATTTACATCCATTTTGACGAAAAAACTAAAATCTCATTAAATTATTATATAAAATTGGAATACCAAAATTAGTAAAAATAAACCTAATAATGTATATATTTTCTTAATCAGAAAAAATAGGTCTTTTAACCATAGTAAAGGCAACTATGGTTTAATCTAAAAAATCTGACCCCCCTAAAAAAATTCTGAGTATGCCACTGGATTCAAAATAATAATATCTACAAAAATGTCTTCACGTTTTTTTTGCATCTACATACATACTGGAAACTGAAGAAATGTCACATTATTCAAAAGTTGGCTATAGCTTTAAAAAATAGTAATGGTACTACTCAGCTTACAAGAAAAAAGTATGATAGTAGTGTCAAAACCGCAACCCTCTAGCATTAATAGTTAGCGAGATACCCCAGAATTACAACTAAAGGAGGTTAACTACCTCCTTAATTCGTATGCTAGTAGCAAAGCAAAATTACTGGAAATTAGTACATAAAATAAAACGTATACAGTAATTGATAATTATTGATTCTTTGAATTAAACTCTTATCATTTTTGTAGGAAACATTGTTTTGTAAAGTGTCAAATGACGGTGTAGGGATGTGGAGTGCGGTTGAATATTGCAGTATTAAGTGGCAAATATCTCTAGTTTGGCTCAAATGATTTAATTGGTTAAAGTTCCACTTCTGAGGGCTCTTAGCCGTTTATAAACTGCAAGGTTAAATGCTAGCAAAAGGAAAACTGAATGTAGATAGATGAAACTGGGGAGAATCGCATTTTCACGTTTTTTGGTATTCGAAATTATTAAAGATAGGTAACTATTGATTTTGGGATAAATTTTTTACAAATAAGGCTTAAGAGGGGCATTTACTTGGAGTGATCGGGCAAAATGTGTAAACTATGCAACCCATGTTACCAGCGGGACATGGGACGTAAGAGGGTAGCCGATAGGTTGAAATTACGCAAAGATCAGACGGGCTAAACTAATATTCGGAAAATTGCTGACTGTAGCGTGTACATAAAAAAGTAAGCATGATATTAGTAACTTACTATGATATTATACCAGGTTATTCAAAATATGGAATAACCCATTTATTTCTGTAAATATGAACTATATAACATTTCATTCTAACTGCATGTCGACTATGATTTCTGGAGGAMCTTTTATAATAWTTTTCATTCCGCCTCCCCATTGCTTCGGCAGACAGTAAATTAATGTGAAAGAGCTTTTAACATTAAACTTGTCACGTGTATTTAGACATAAAAGCTTAGAAATCCGGTCATATCGGAATAAATCGTATACCGCACGATCATTCCCGACAGGTTTGTATCTTAGCCTCACTTTTCTCTGGATACCACGCGACGGATCTGGTGGGGATGGGCATTCGCATTCCGCTCTTTTGACGGATTCGTACGAAAGGGTTTGCGGTTTTAGATTTTTTGAATGTTTTTACTTATTTATCGTGCTCATGTTTTTGGTAGTGTACAAAGAAATATGTAGCTACAACGTGGAGATCGAATTTTTCGTTTATGTGCCTTAGTTTTCGAGAAATAGCTCGCCAAAAATACGCATTTTTAAGCAAAATATAACAACAAATATTTACATTACCGTACCAAATTCAGAAAAAACTCGAACATCTTTTGTCATTGCCATGTCGAAATTTCACTTCGCAAAAGTTTCTAATAACTCGGTAAAATGTAAAACGGTAGATGCTTAAAATGACGGCTTCGCTCTAGGTAAACGCCCCTCTTAATATGTGAAAAATTTCATTTAAATTTAAATAGTAAAATAATGAAACCAAAACGTCTACTCCTTTCTCGATTGCCACTTACTATTTCCTACAGAATCTAAACCTACTTCAATAAAAAAAACTAGGCTAGAAAGAATCGTTGGGAAACAAACACTTACTTGTTTCTCCCGAAGTATCAGTAATATAGCTTCCAATTACATTTTGTGTTCTTTAAAGTTACTTGTAACTTTTAATCTAAAAATGCCAGTTCAAATGAAGAGACAACAACAAACAAGTATGGACGATACGAAAAACCGATTAGCAATGGAATAATTACTTTTCGAAATAAAAAGTGCGGCTCGAGCGCAGCGGTTCGAAATAGAACTTATTTGCATATAGAGAAAGATGTCAGACAAATTAAAAAAAACTTTACTAAAATATTGTTACTGGATGTTTAGTGTAATTGTCTTCTATTTTGGGTTTGTTCTGATACGCTTCTTATAACAAATACTAAAATGTAACTTCTACACACTTTAATATTTATTATTAATTCATATAATCTATTTTTGATAGCTAATATTGCTGTTTTAAACCGACTTTTAAGTTGCAATTATATTATTATTAGTAATAAATAAAAAAATACTAAACAATCGAAGTACGAAATTACGAAGGCTTCATTTCTCTATAAAATATAAAATATTTGCAGTTTAAATCACTTCAGTTTTCGTGCTACTTAGTGCCGGTGTTCACTAGTTTTCGCATAGCTTTTCAAAGTGATGACAGAGGGGTGATGTGATAGTCATGTTCAGGTGGTTCATAGCTCTACTTAGGAACTTCGCGGCCAGTGCCCGCGGATTAGGCAACCCGACTGACAATCGCGCAGTTGCCTAAGGTTTCTGGCTCTAGATACTCTAGAACATTGGAGCGTATTCGTCAGTCAGCCTGATTATAGCGGTAAAGCAAGCGAGCAAAGCGACCTAAGTGTTCTTAGGTATTTTAGAGTGATTGTAGTGAAGTGTACTGCTTTGAGTAGTGGTTATGGTTGAATATTAGTGTTTAAATCAGTGGCGGCGGGAATAGGCGACACAACTTGACAACCTGAAATTCATTTGTATTTGTGTTCACGTCCTTTAGAATCTGCACCGTTAACGACCGCAGTTTACGATTAACGTAGTAAAATCTTCGCACATATAGATGCTTCTCAGGCGAAATGATCGATCGCCTATGACAAACTTTGCATGGACTCGAGCCATAGAGGTTTCAAATGACACCGGTAGATGGCAACAACTTACAAGTGTAAGATTTTTATATTTTTTATCATCTTATTCAAAATGAAACACATAATAATGATCATGCAATAGAAGGACGTGACATACGAATATTTTATATAAACTTTCAATATGCTCTGAACAGATACAACACTGATAAGGTTAGGTGCTCTATGTTATATTAGACACCAGTTAGAGAGATATGTTTATTAGAAAATTATACCAGCACAATTATTATTATGCCTTGACATTAMACATGACATTAATTTGTTCTTTACCAAATCCATAWATCTGGTGAACTGCACCAGTACTAGACAACACTCTGTTTTACAAGTTTCCTTTACTGTTTTAGCGTTTTTAAGTTTTGCTAAATTCGTTGTTTAACATTCGATTTGGAAGAAACTTAAGGTCGTTTAGCGCGGAAAAACGAATAAATGTGCGGTGGTATACGAATAAAAATAAATGATTAGCATGACCATTAAGATACACATATTCCAAGATCGAAGACAATAATAATAATTGCCTATACTATAAACGAGTATAGGGTGTCGTATCCCCATCACATTTCATGCAACGCCATCCTCTAATACGGGAGGTTTTTTGCCTGACTATGTATATCCTTACTTAAAAATTTTGCATACAATTAAAAAGACAGCTTCCTAATGGAACTGATAATAAAGAATATAATTTTTCCAGGTCTGGCAGCTACCAAGTGCGCACAAGTCTCCCCTCGGATAAGCAGCAAACCCTCCTCAACCATCTAACAACCCATTCTTCTGGGGTTATACTCGAGCCCAGTACGGCGGGTCAGCAGCCCCTTCAACCTGGAGCTAGCACCGCCACTGGATCGACGGCTCAGCCCCCGGTTGAGAAGAAGACCAACTTGTCCAAGGTGCTGAAAGGAGTGGCAACATCTAGTATATCTGGTAAGATGGAGGCTTTCACGCATTCAAGTGTAATATATATGCAAGGCACTAACAAACTGGTAATTTTCGAGTTCGAGAGTGAGCATCAGCTGAGTGAAATAAGTTTATTTCAGTCTGAAACTTTAAAAATATATTCTAAACGCTATAGCCAGATAAGGCTTCTGTGCTACCCCAGAGGCTACCTTTTGATGAATGTGTAAATTAAATAGTAATTCATGACAATAGTTGATTGATACTGGTTTTCAGACATACAACCCCATTTTTTAAACAAAATATCTATATATTTGTTTTAGTTTTTTCTCCGAAATTACTTGAGTTATTTTGGAGAAACAAATAGCAATTGCTTAAAATTCGCTTTATTTCTTTAATATTTATTCAATTTATTCAATCAAGACATCAAATTATAAATACAATTAAAGGATCGTGAATTACAAGCATACATTATAGTACATATTTTTTATTATTTATCTCAAAACAATGTAGGAAAAAATTGTCAAAGAAAAAACTGACATTGTTTTTTTTTAATAGCTGAAGTGGTTTCAAGAATAAAAACTAAAAAATGGCTTTCATCTCCAGCAAACAATAGCCATCAATTTCTACCATAAAATTTGTTTAATGCATGACACACTCATTATACTCTTATCATGTTATAACCATTCAAAATTTTATTTCCAGATTAATACCATGATTGATCATGTTATTAACAATTATTGTTACATTTTATATAAATGAATACTTAAAAGTACACTGTACAGGGTGTCCCATTTTCGTTGCAATTGTAGGGTATCTCGGTAACTATTAATGCTAGACCGTTGCGAATTCAACATTACTGTATTACTTCTTTGTTCTGAATTCAGCTGTACCGTCGCCATTTTTGTATTATCTTTTGTTTTAAAGCCATAGCCAACTTTTGTAAAATTTAACATTTCTTCAGTTCTCAATATCTCGATTGGTTATGTAGACACAAAAAAACAGTAAAGACATTTTTTATAGATATTTTTATTCTAAATTCAGTGGCGTACTCAGAATTTTTTTAAGGGGTCACATTTTTGAGATATAACACTAACTTACATTTTTTTAAATGGAAACCATAGTTGGCTTTGCTATGGTTGAAAAGAATTATTTTTTCTGATTAAGAACATGTGTACATTGTTTGGTTTATCTTTACTAATTTTGGTATTATTCCAATTTTTGTAATAATTTAATGAGATTTTATGTTTTTCGTCAAAATGGATGTAACTATTTGATGATAAACAATGCATAGGTACTTATCTCCAAATAAACAATCATTTTCATTAGTTACATGGCCTCCTAGATTATCAATAAAAAAATGCATGAGTGCTCCTAGGAGTCTTATGTATGTATTCCAATATGCATATGTATATTATTTTTAAAGGATTAAAATTTTTGCTTAATAATATAAATTATATCGTGTATTTTCTTATCCTGGATGTAAACGTAAAATACGATTAAATTATTTAAAAAAATTTGAATATTTCCAAAATTAGTAAAAATAAACCTAACAATGTATACATTTTTAATCAGAAAATATAGGCCTTTTTAACCATAGCAAAGCCAACTATGGTTTCAATTTTTAAAAAATGCAAGTTTGTGTTATATATAAAAAATGTGACCTCTTAAAAATTACAGGGTACGCCACTGGATTCTAAATAAAAATACCTATAAAAAATGTCTAGTTTTTTTTTTGTATCAACATACCCAAGCGAGAAATTAAGAGCTGGAGAAATGTTACATTTTCCAAAAGTTGGCTATGACTTTAAAACAAAAGACGATACAAAAATCGCGACGGTACAGCTGAACTCAGAACAAAAAAGTAATACAGTAATGTCGAAACTGCAACCCTCTAGCATTAATAGTTACCGAGATACCCTACAATTACAACGAAAATGGGACACCCTGTACAGTGTAGTTTAATAATGTCGCAATGAGGAAGAATTGCCGATGAAAACCTCACATTTTTGCACTACAAAAGAATAAGAATAATATGCTGTCTATATAGGAGAAAAATGCAAAAGGTTTAGAGTTTTTCCCTGGCAATTCACTGGTGACCTTTTGACCTCGATACCTACCTTAAGGTCACATCGAGGTCAAGGCCTCTCTTTAAATGGGTACCCCTATATTTTATTGAGGATTTGGAAAGATGGGAAAATTTTACGTCCGAATATGACCTAGATCATGGCTTCGAAGTCATGGAAAGGTCAAAAGCAATAAAAAATCATCAATCAATTTTTGGGGTCGCTGATTACGAATCTGATATCGGATTTCCAAAATTCAAAATGACGGATCCAATATGGCGGAAGGTAAAATTAAAGCTTCATAGATTTGCAGAAAAAATTGTTATACAAAGGTTTTTGGAGTCGCCGCGTAATTACGAATCTGATGTCGGATTTCCAAAATTCAAAATACGGATCTAATATGTCGAATGGAAAATTTTTACATCTAACGAAATGTACGAAAATAATCAGACTCATAGTTTGTGCCCCCAAAAAACCTTGCTCAAGAATTTTTGTGAATTTCGATGAATTTTACATTCTTCCATCCGCCATATTGGATCAGCCATTTTTAATTTTGGATATCTGATATCACTAACTCCAAAAACTTTTGTGTACCAATTTTCGCGGTAATCGAGTGCTCGCGCTATTATTGCCTTTGACCTTTGAGGTCACAATCAACGTCACGCTCAAATCCATATTCGGACGTAAAATTTTATTATCTTTCCAAATCTACAATAAAAAGTGACAGTTCCCATTAAAAAAAAGACCTTGACTTTGATATGATCTTCAAGGTCGTGGTCAAAGTAAAATCCAAGGTCACCAATGAATAGCCAGGGAAAAATCCTAAAGCTTCCTATTTAGCGTTTTTTTTTCCCAAAACGTGCCTCCAAAACTAAACAGAATAAGGAAGTAATATAATATCCAGCAGACTTATGCACTTCTTGCTATTTGGTTTAATCCAAGTAATTTGCAGATTTCAGTGAGTTCCCTAAATTTGATTTCATTTTTAAGATTCTATCACACGTAATTTCTACTGAAATATATTATTAATATTGCTTATGTAATCATAAATAAATAAAGTTGCATGAGATTTTTGATACAAAAGTTGGTTTCCAAAAATTATTTATTCGAAATTTAACACCTATTACACCCCCACCATCACCTTACTACTGCTCTTAAATTGCACTGACTAATAAAACAGAAACCAGGACTTTGATTAGCTATGGTTTTACTTCTAGAACAATACAGGTTGCAAATTTATTAAATAATTAATAAAGTAATTGTCTTCAAATAAAATGAAACAAAAGAACATTAATTAGCTTATTTTCTTATTTCATTGATGTTTATATCTTGAGATTAGTAAGTTGTATTCCTTTTTCTTTGCACCATGTTGTACATTGTTTAAATCACAGTTTTAGTTGCACCAATGCTACTACAATCTACTTTTATTTTCTTTCTGTCTTTGCCTTTGTTTTATCATGCAGTATTTTTCCAGCTGATTCTATGTCCCTGAGTTCTCCTCCTGGTCTTCACAGCCCTCAAGAGTTCGACAAGAGCAGTCATGTTCCAAAGGAAGTAGCTAATTTGTCAGAGCACCTACAAAACTTGATCATGGGGAGAGTAGCACAGGCAAAAACAGCAACGAGAACTAGGAAAATAGTGATATATGTCTGTGCTGCTGACTCACAAGGTGCATAAATAAAATATAAAGAAAGCGTACTGTAACTTATCTTTTTTTTATTCAGATTGTTGCGTTGAGAAAGGTGCTTTACATAATACGGTTTATCCAGAACTGAGGGCTCATTGCAGAACWAGGGGATATGAGCTGCACATTGTGGATCTTCACTGGAAAACGCTTTTGGAGAAACAGCAGGACCACGAATTTCCCGAGCTTTGCATTGGTGAACTTTCTAGTAAGTCGAAATACCAAAGGGTTTAATTCACTGGCGTTTATAAGGGGGGGGAGTAAAAATGGGTAATTATACCCACCCCCCTCCAAAACAAAATTGAACTTATTATATTTCAAAATAGACTGGTTAATTTCTAATGTAGGCATGTATTTATGTTTGTTAGATAATTTTCTTTCTAAATTTTAATAGAATATCACTTTTTATTTCCTTTATTTTGTTTACATTTGTTACATAATTATATTATTCAGAGAGTATTACCGCCTCCAAGAAAAAGGCATATCTACGCCAGTGGTTTACTTCCACCATTAATGCCAATATTATTTAAAAAATAAGTGGAAATGAAAATGTAGGCACATAAGGCGTATTTCATCGAGATGTACACAGCCATAAAATTGCACCGAGTTCCGTTTTCGTTTGCTGATGGTTTGCAGGCATACATTTTGTTCCGACAGTGGCATAGCTTGACTGGCGTTGTTTCGCTGTTTTGTTTTATTTGCTGCTTTGTGAAAATTATGTTTTTCTATTTGTAAGCCACTGGATTTTGGCGCACCACAAAGGCACTACATCTCAGTGAAATACGCTCTAGTTTGCTTAAATATTTTTTATTGGCACTTATACTACACTTTCATTTGAGTGAACCTAACTTTCAATGATATATTAGAAATTTAGTTTGATTACATGCTTAGAAAATATGAAACTCCTTATTGCATTTTTATAAGCTTAATGAAAAAGATTAATTCACTTGCATTTTTTTAATCGATACTTTGTATTAAAGAACTTCAAAATACGCACATATTTGGCCACAGAAATCTAGCACCAACTTCACTAGTTGGTTTTTGTTTGACGTTTAACGTTTGCTTGAGTTTCCAATGTCGATGAAAATATCTAAATTTTTAAGGCTTCTTAGATGGTATCTAATGTTTCGGTCTATATTTCAGGACAGATGGAGGTAGCCTACATCATTCCAGTTTTATTTCTTAACAACAATCTGGGCACACCACTTCTTCCCATAACTATAGAAAGTGCCGATTTTGAAATGGCCATGGAAAGCAGTGCTGACAATCAATCAGCCCAAAGTTTGCTGGCAAAATGGTAAGATTAATTTTTATAATAAAATACGTAGAAGAAAGGCTTCCTAATCGAACAAAACAATATTCAGATGTACTAATTCGATGAATGAATAATCTTTTTGACATTAATAAGTAAAATGCTTGTACGACATACATGTATGTCCTTCAATAGTGTCCCTGTTTTTGTCAGCGAATTCAAGCTTTTACGGATTGCCGTCAGTTAGCGGGATGGCGCTCCACGCTAAGTATATAATTTTTTAACAAGTTAAGCACAATGTGACACGATTTTTTTACTGGGTAAAACGTTAGGTTTTATTTTCATTTCAAGTTATAAAACTACAAATTTATCGTCATAAGTATAAAATTACCATATAATAACAATGCTCTAAGAGATCTTAAAACTCGAACTGTAATAAATTGAAAAACACTTAAAAGGTAAATGAAACTTGTGAAACAGTACTTAATTTTAAAAATAGAGCACCTAACCTATTCCGTATTGTAACTGTTCAGAATTTATTGAAAAGTTTATATTACATATTCCTATATCACGTTCTACTATTGCATGATCATTATTGTGTGTTTCACTTTGAATAAGATGATAAGAAGAGCAAAAAATGTAAAAAATCGTATCTTGCCATCTACCAGTGATATTTAAAACCTCTATCCATTCTCTTTCTAAAGGTAGCCATTTTTATAGCATCATAGATGGCAAAGATTGTTATCCTTTTAAATGGAGTTATCCGTAGTCCTTATACATAACGCTTGAGAAATTCCGATATTAATTTCCCCACATTTTCAGAATCCTAGGTTCGAAATTTGATATATAAAACGATGTAGGATTTAATAGATTGGTACCTCAAGCTTGGTGGTGATTTGTTGCCATCAAGTTTTATGAACTTAAAGGGTCAGTTTCTCTTCTCAATTTTTTTAAGCTAATATCAACTCTCTAATTAAAATATAAACCAAACACGTATCATACTTTAAGGTGTTGTAGCGGCTGCTAGGTAGATTTTAGCTAATATCAACTTTAATAAAGGGATGATAAATCGCCCTTTGTGTATAGTATGTAACAAGTGCCATAGCAATCATTACTACAATTACTGCATTTCCTATGATTACCTTTGCTTACCTTTGTTTATACCGAGTAGGGTTGATATTCAGTTGTCAACCGGGATATACTACAAACGACAATATAATACATAAAGGTTGTTCTCTAATACACTAAGCTGTGTATATTACGATTTATTATTTAAATTAAATACAAACTTATAAAAATTGCTGGATTACAGGTTATTTCTTCTTTAGAATTAAACAAGTTCGAACATGACGTCTTTCAAAAGTAACAAACATAATTATTGGAATAACTGTCTGTTTCCCATATGAGTACAAAATAGTTATTTAGCTATTCCTAGTAGTCAATAAGCAAATAATTATTATTTACCCTATGTATGTACTCTAGTTTTGATTATGGTACACTTCAGTGAAGCAATTGCACTCAGAATAATTAGTGTTGGTGTTGAATTAGTGTGATTGTAACAATTCCTTTTTGGTAGTTACAAACTACTATTGTACAGGGTACCCCATTTTCATTGTAATTGTGGAGTATCTTGGTAACTATTAATGCTAGAGGATTGCAGTTTCGCCATTGCTCTTAATTTTTTGTTGTGACTTGAGCTGTACCATAGCCATTTTTATATTGATTTTTGTTTTGAAGCTATAGCCAATTGTTGAATATTGTAACATTTTTTCAGTTCTTAATMTTGTARATACAAAAAAAACTGTTAAGGAATTTTTGTAGATATTTTTATTTTGAATCCACTGGCATAACTTAAATTTATTTAGGGGTCGTATTTTTTATATATAACACAAACTTGTATTTTTTCAATGGAAACCATAGTTGGCTTTGCTATGGCTGAAAAGACCTATTTTTTTTATTAATAAAATGTATACGTTGTTAGGTTTATTTTTACTAATTTTGGTATTATTCCAATTTTTGTAATAATTTAGAAATTTTACGTTTTTCGTCAAAATGGATGTAAATAATGTGACGCTAAACACTTACCTACTTACTTATCTCCAAATATAATTGTAGGGGAAAATCTATAAAACTCAATATAAGAGCTATTTGTGAAGTGCACAATCGTTTATCGTCAAGGGGTTATTGGTGTTATAAAGTAGCAACAGACACCCCACACACTCGTCCCAAACACTTAGACTTAGGTAGACGGATTAAGATAAAATTTGTTGGCCTCCTTGCACTCTTTCCGGTTTTATAACTTGTTGTTTCAAATATATATACACAAGAAGGGGTAGTTTTGAAAACCTAATCAGTTCTACTCGAATCTTCGAGCAAATCAGTGCATATTTTAGAAGATGTTGCAACGATGGTAAAGTAACTTTGTTGATCAAGTGAATCCCAATGAAAATCCAGAATGTGATCGAAATGATGTGCAAGACGATGAATCGCATACCAAGAAAAGAAAACACAACCTTCTATTCTAAGACAAAAAAGCTCTTATTTTGTCGATATATTAGAAGAAGAGAAGTGAAAGTGAAGAAAGCGCACTAGCAGAAAGATCCAATTCAAGAATAATAATTGAGAAAAACATTGTGTCATGCTACGGAAAAACTTTCGTAAAATATTTTTAAAATATAATCACACATAATGAGTTTTGGAAATATTTAAAATTGGGTACGTGGACAACGGTTGTGGTATTWCAAGACGTGACACCCACTTAGATGTTATAACCTCCTGAGTCCTGAGAATACATTTATAGTAATATGATGTTAATATTTGGAAGTTTTGTTTCTTTTGGTACAAAAACATCACTGAATTTTTTTGAAAATTTTTATTTACCCAAAAGTACAAAAAAAAATATGTCCAATAAATTGGACATTAGGACGAAATCATTCCTAATTATTACGCAAATGAAAACTTCTAAAACAATTATTACTGCCCGTTAGACACAAAAATAGGTCACATTTTTCGCAATAAAATTTTGTTTTTAATTTGCAACCTGGATTTTTACATCTCACAGCATTTTTGAGATTACTTGCCACAATTGGCAGATGTAGAATCTTCTCTTTTCTTCCAGACGGGGGCCGGGTTGGGGTTCTTGAACCAAACGGGGAGAGATTGCTTCTAGTTACCATTAAGGGTAATCTATTTTCACCAGCAGTTTCAGTGTTAGCTTCTTCAAGTAAAGAATTGACGTAAGAAATTTTAAAATCTAGGAATTTCAAAATGTCTGCAGATTTGTCCCCTAATTTTGTTCGATCGCCTCTGTACAAAATCCACGAGTTAGCCACTCCTAAGTCAATTAAATGGAGAATAGATTTAACGGTCCATTTTTTAGTTCTTGTTGTACTGATGCGATAGTAACTAATCATTCTGTCAATTAAATCAATTCCTCCCATGCAGGAGTTGTATTTGTTCACAATATTTGGTCTTGGAATTACTATGTACTTTGACTCTTTTTTAGACCAGCGCTTACACTGGTCTTGAGGTTCTACCTGTAAGCCTGTAGAAGCAAGCAGGACATTTTTCATATCATACCACTGCACCACCGAAATTTTACCATCTGCTCTAACTGACATTTCAGAGGAACCTCGTCCAAGTCTTGCCATTGTCTTTTCAGATGTTAACTGCACACTCCTAGGAATTCTTGACTTCATTATCGTACCAGTGACCGTGATCTTTTTCTCAAACATGTGTTCCAGTAGTGGTATTGTAGTGAAATACCTGTCAATGAAAATATGTGTACCTTTTTTTAAGGTTTCAGATAATCTGATGACGGCTGAAGGGCCAATCCCTAGGTTTTTTGATTTTTCATTTAAAAATGTATCTTTTCCTTGATAAATTTCAAAGTCGAGTACTAGCCCGTCAGGAGTAGCACAAACAAAATTTTTTAGGCCCTCGGGGTTTGGCTTACCTCTGACAAATTGTTTCAATCTGCAAACGCCAGTGAAGGGAATCATTTGTTCGTCGATAGCGACCTCTGAAAACCTTGGTAACATCAAACATCCCTTTCGGATCCGATTAATCAGAGGGCGAATTTTGTACAAACGATCAGATGATTTTTCTTGCAATGTTACGTTATTATCGATAACAACTTTTAAATTAGTCCGGATTAGAAAAAATCTATCCCTAGTCATTGCAGTAGCGATGACATTAACTTTTGTAGTTTTTGCCCAGTACATTCTGACTTGGGGGTATTTCAAACAAGACATGAGTATGGAAATGGCAAAAAACTTTTTAATTTCAGGTAATGTTAAATTCATTGGTTTTCCTTTTTCTTCTAAAAATTTTACATTAGTACAGTCGCAAATATTTTGGAAAATTTCTTCATCCAAATACATTTTTATGTAAGCTAGAACATTCCACTCTCGTCGTTCTTCGATATCTTTAAAATCTTCTCGAAATTCGAAATTTGGAGGAATAAAGTTTTCCGATTTTTTCCACTTTAATCGGTCAGTAGCAAGTATCCGTTCGGCAAGTAATCTTCCTCGAACTACACTGAGAGGCTCGTCATCGGAATCTTCTTCATCTAAAAATTCACCAGGGGCATCTTCTGTTTCTTCAAGGTCTTGTTGAAGTTCAGGAATGTCAAAACCACCCTCATCGCCAGATGAATCATCAATTTCAAGATCGGAGCAATCGGCATCAAAAAGTTGATAAATTTTATCATCGTCTTCTCCAGGGCGAAGATATTTTTTTGATCCAAAAATTGCTAAAAAGAAAAATCACATCTCGGTAAAAATGTTGGAGTACGTCCTACTGTCCAACTAAATGGACAGCGTACCATAACCTTTTTATTAAGTTTAATAACTTAGGTTATGAACTAAAAACATTCTAGACCTATTCTTAAACTATTTCCTAGTAGTTTAAAACAAAAATAAAAGAAATATATGCATAAAATTGGTACTTACTGTCAATTGTTGCACGACGAAACGATGACATTGTTAACACGTTTATTATGAAGCACTCAATACCGCAATACAACATGACCTTGCACCAAATTCGCTCACAACGCATGCGCTCGTATGTCCAATACGTTGGACCGAGGGTTTCGCTGCCGGAAATCCAGTACATATTTAGAAAAACCGTAAAACTGAGATGTCCAACATATTGGACATCGGGACTCAGGAGGATAAAAATTTAAATAAGGGATAATCTGTGATCGGTAATATAGCAATTTGTAAACGGTAATAATGGAATCTGTGATTGGTAATATAGGAATTTGTAATCGCCAAATATAGGAATCTATGATCGGTAATGTACGAATCTGCAAACGGTAATATAGGAATCTGTAATCGGACGCGGCGTTGCGAGAGTGTGCACTTTTTAAGATTTTTTTGGGGTAATCAACTGGTGAATCCTGCGATTTTTCGCAGGTGACCGAACAAGTCGGTTGTTTTGGTAAGCGGTGTTGCCAGATTGTGCACTTTTTACTATTTCTTGGGAAAATCAAAGGGTGAATCTCGACATGGCGGTTTCGAGGTTTCTCAGAAAACTTCGAGCGCGGTGATGTCGGATTGTGCACGTTTTACGAATATTCAGGAAAATTTCGTTTTTTCCTTATAATGCGACGTAGAACTTCAAGTGCGGTATGCTTTTGTACAGCTTGCTCCGGTAATGCGATGCCTCCGCGGTGTTGCCGGATTGGGCACGTTTTGCGATTTCTTAGAAAAATCGACGGGTGAATCCCAACATGACAGTTTTGGGATTTCCACACTGATCTCTAAATAACTGGATGTCCCATAAGTCATTCAAAACTGTGATAAGTAGCCACCATGCCGCTGGTACTCGAACCACAGTAGAGGTACCTCTACTGTGACCTCTACTGTGACTCGAACTATCAATTTAACGGCGCGTTCAAATTTTAGGTTAGATCCTTAACTATATAATGTGGTTATGAGTTTGTACGGTACATGTTTCTTACTCAAACACTACAACGATCATCTTTTGGAAATCTGCAGACAGATGATGAGTTCACGATTTTAATCGTCAATCATTAACGTTATATTTACCGCAGAAGCGAATCTTTGTCAAAATTTTAGTACAAGGACCAGCGGCTAGGCGCTAAAGTGGCGTAAATCTATCACAAATAATTTACATGCATTTTGGTATGTAAGCGACATCCAGTTATTTAGAGATCAGTGGATTTCCACGAAATTTTCGACCATGGTGTTGCCTGGTTGCGCAATTTTGACGATTTTTCGGGAAAATTTCGTCTTTTCTTTATAACTTTTAAACGCGACGTCGTACCACTTTGAGTGCGGTATACTTTTTGTACACTACAATCCAAGAAATACGGTAGACCACTTTCCAGCATGTTAATACAGACTATTTAATAGAATGTGACGTGGTAACAAGGAAACAAGGTCGCGGCATCATTGTCTACAAGAAATCAAACTATATCGAGAAGAAAATAGACAAATATTTTATTTAACTTGGCTTGATACGCATGAAACAGTCCGAAAGGGATGAACTGGCGGTTCTAGGAAATGTGCTTCAAATATTCCACCTGCTAAAGGTAAAAAAAATTTAATTTGGCGGGAGTGAAAATGCATTTGTTCCTAATGCATTACACCTAAACTTAGCAATGAAACATTGACAATGATTCGAAAACATTCGATTTAATAACTGTTGGCGTTTGGAAAAGAAAAGAAGATGAATATCAGAAGAATATTGTTAAAGACTTAATTATAGATCTAGAAGATGATAATGAAGTGATATTGATAGTAATAGTGATTGAGTTAAGCTTCTATACAATCACGACGATCGCCGGGATTCTACTAACTTATAATATGCATCAATATAGGTATGTCATTTTGTTTTTTATTACAGATTCGACTCTGCATGTTTGTGTTTTTATTTTAATTATTTCATTCTAACTTAAATATTTCAAGCCTGATCCACTTGAAAAATTTTAAGATAGGTCAACTTGAAATATTTCCTTTTGGTCAGTCGGTGTCTATTACCTGTTTATTGTGAGGTCTGCTGTGAAGGAATGGAATACCAATAAATTTCTGCATAAGTCAGTTTCATAGATCTTTCCTACAATTATAAACAGTGATTTTCATTAGTTACATGGCATCCTTGATTACCAACAAAACAATTGTATTTACGAGTCTTACATATCCAAATAGGCACATATATATTTTTATGGATTAAAATTTTACTTGATAATGTAAATTGTACTTATTGTGTGTTTTCTTCTTCCATAGCTTCCTGGATGTAACCATAAAATCTGATTAAATTACTAAAATAAAATTGATACATAATACCAGAATKATTAATAATTAACCCGATAATGTATATTTTCTTAATTAGAAAAAAATATGTCTTTTTAACTATAGCAGAGCCAACTATGATTTACATTTAAAAAATGCAAATTTGTGTTATATCTCAAAAATGTGACTCCCTAAAAAATTTCGAGTACTCCATTAGATTGAAATTAATAATATCGATCAAAAATTTACTTGCAGATTTTTGGTATCTGCATTCTTAAGATATTGAGAATTGAAGAAATGTAAGTTTATTCAATAGTTGGCTATAGCTTTAAAACGAAATAAGATATTAAGGTGGCAATGGTACAGCTCGACTCTGTACAAAAAAGGAAGATAGTAATGTCGAAACCGCAACCCTTTAGCATTAATAGTTACCGAAATACCCTACAATTACAACGAAAATCGGACATCCCCCTCTAGTTTCGATTATGGTATACTCACCGAACTCTATAAAATATTTTATAGAGTTCGGTGGGTATACTTCAATGAATAAATTGCACTCATTACTGTTGGTGTAGAATTAGTGTTTTTGATTATAACAATTCTTTTGTACTATTGTACTTTCGCTGTTCGAATACTGCACAAAATAATTTCATCGGTATGACTAACGAGTACAAAAGTACCAAAAAAATGTAACAATTATTTTTAGAAAAGCAACGAGAGTAAAAAATAATTTAAAATAATGATACTTCACAACACTATAGCGTAAATTAAATAGTGGCTGTTCGTTTTCGTCGTAGGTTTTTGGTAACACGTTTGCTTGGCTACGAATCCCTACCTTTCCTTATCTAAAGGTACCAAAGTCAGGGGCGCCGACTCCATGGGTGCTCGGGTGCTCCAGCACCCAGCACCCACGAGAAGTAAATTGTGGGTGCGGAGCACCCACGACCAAATAGGTTTCAACACATGTACCATAAATTCAAACTGACTTATCACAGATATAAAAAAGAACTCTTTGTCAAATTTATCAAATTAGAGCGTCTACAGTGCTGTCAGATGATTCAAGCCCACCCAGCCTTGTTTTAGAATTTCTTGTGAAAGCAAGTACGTGGAAATGTTGCTCAGTTTTTTAATATCTGATTTTTTTATTTATTATATTGGAATTTTGATTTATGTGAACCATTTCAAGTATTATCTCTTGTTTGTATTACTTTCTTTACCCTAAATTTTCACATTATCTCACTTAATATGATGTCCATGTGTTCAGTAAGTGAGCATCTATCCCTTTGTTTAGTTATATCACTTTTGTAGACGGCCAATCTATTAACCATCCATTGTGATACCTGTCCTATGTGCCTTCACAATCCTCACATTCCAAACATATATTATAGAACATTTGCATGATATTTTGCAGGTATTTTTGATTTTAGTGTTGCGAGTAGAGTTGAGCCATGCTTCTTGTTCTCAATTGTAATTTTTATGTTTTCATTTTTTAAACATTCTGAATAATTTTGTTGTCAATCCAGTAATGTTTGGTAGGGATACATACATTCTATGATCTACTGTTTGTAGGTTTTTGTCAACCATAGGATCATGATTTACCCTCTGCCCCACGTCACTCTGCATACTATCGTTAGCTGTGTTTGTGTTACATGAAGTGTTGATAAATCAATAGTAGAATAGAAGATCTTATTTATCAACGCTCTCGGGTATGAATTGTGTATTAGTAAATTTTCTAATTTTTTAAATTTTTTTCAATAAATTGTGAATATTTTATTTTAATAATTCTATGTTTCATCTGTTTTACAAAGTTTATTTTAACTTGTGTCAAATGATTTAAGACGTAGTTTATATACCTCCCCGATGAGGTTGGTTTCCGTTACCAATACAGTATTATTTTATAATTTTTTCGTATATCTTTGGTTTCAAAAAGAGTACTCCACATTCTACCTCTCGTTCTGTAGTGAATTGAACACAGTTTCTTTCATAAAAAAGTTTGTCGATGACTAATGCTGGTACCAACAAAGGCACTAGGACAAATCTAGCATTTTTGTACTTATTTTTTTCCTCTTACGTATCTTTCTATTTATATCATACATATTTCTGTCATATTGCATGTGTACCTATATTGAGCTCTATTGGACGGATTCATAGATACTATTTTCACGATTATGTTAGCATGAGCACCCACGAGGTTTTCTAAAAGCTGGCGCTCCTGACCAAAGTAATGAAGTAACTGATAAAAAGTACTAGTTACTCCATTAATAGATACTGATATTATTAAGTAGATATTCGTTACTGTTAAGCCATCGTTACTTTTTTAATTTACACCTACCTTCCCACAATTTGCAACAAATTGCAACAGCCCATTAATTGTCGACACATTCCTAATTCCCAATATTCAAACGTATGGTAGTTTTCAGACTTATAGTCCCTTTCTGTATTGTAGGTATCAATTAGATAGTGCCGCCCAGCCGCCTTGCTACAGGTTACAATCAGTGTCATCGCACATACCTGGTTTCAAAGAAACTTCTGTGGAAGAGCGGGAAAAAGCTTTGGAACAGTGGCGAATAGAAATAGATAAAATATTAGCGATACTTATCAATGTGTTTTCACAAGAACTGCGAGATACCTACCTTACAACTGTAGTGGAACAGGTAAGGCATTCTTATTTTTATCATGTGCACAAACTTTATTAGGCTTATGTATACGAAATTTGTACCAGCAGTCATATATAACAATACTACAAATTTAAAAATGAATATTCGATATTACATGACAGCCTCAAATTAAAAAAGAAATCTTTTCTAATAGCTATTACCATTGTTAATAGATCAAATGTACTGTTGCTACTTTTATGTTGATGTGACGAAAACTAAGTTATTGTATCTTTAGATTCATTGTAGAATTAGAATCATGCATTTAAAACATTTTTAGTTTTGTTAATAATCACATCCAAGGGAAAGCCAATGCAAATGACTGAAGTATCATTATTTTTAGGAGGTTCACAACACTGTGTTCATGAGTCAAGAATTGGCAAAACGCTGTATATGGTTAAACAGGGTCTACACCCCTGCAATCAAGACCCCAGATACTTTGACTCCTGGAGAGGCTGAACTGAACAGGCGTTTAAGCACATTACAAAAGGATCTCAAGGTTACACTCTATAAGAGCTACAACATAGGTAAATACTAAATAACAATTTTTTTTATTATAGAATCAACTTGTTGAGAAGCACATTGTCAGAGTAACAGTGAAATATGTGGATGGTGGTTTAAACTTAGAAGTACCTGAACATGAGCAGTATATTAATTTAGTAGTCAGTCATTTAAGGAAGCATTTAACGGAAATGGTAGATTCTATAGTGGAGGAACACCAGTCGAAGACGATGCTGAAGCCGAGCTATGGTATAGACACATCACTCTTTGAAGAGCTCAATCAGCACACTGGTTTCTGCCAGAAGGCTGCTCAGTGTAGTGTGAATAGGGAGAAGACTATTAGTGAAATTAAAACGTAAGTAGTCACAAAAATAAAAATTGTGCTAGCTCATTCAGTGGTCATTATATGTCTCTCTTCTGACACATTGCTATAGCATTGAACTCTACACGAAACAACTAAACTGCCCTAAACCAGGTAGTTGGGTGAGGTCACTTTTTCAAGGTCTGCAACCTCCATAATAATAATAATAATAATAATAACAGACTTTATTTGCTTTTAATAGCTTACAGTTTTAGCATTGCCAAAAAGTCATGAATACATAGTATATACATTATAGAGATATAAGTTTCTATTTGTAGGCTAAATATTACTCCAAGTTGTAGGGGCATATGGTTACTAGCACTTTGTGTATTTAAGCTTTATATTTTCTTAATTGGAGAGTCTAATATTTGCTCCTCACTCTGTTTCATTGAAACTGATTTTGCTGGTGTGTGCATTTTTCATTTCAAAATTATATTTAAATACTGGCATATTATTTTAAACATATACAGGGGGATCAGTTAAGGCTGAACAGTGGCTATATCTTGGAAACTAATTGTGGTAGAATCTCGCTGTAAATTAAAAAAAAAATGTTAAATGTTATGAAGAACATAACTTTGCCGCTAGGTGGCGCATTTCATACGACATATCAAAGAATCGTTTCTTTCTCAAAAAATTGTAATACAATGTTGGTCTAAAATAAACTCATTATACATGACAACAGGAGGGATAGAAGTTTCAAATTTTCAGAATGGTATAACTCAGGTATGGTTTAACCGAATTTCACAAATGATGGCTAGTTTTAAAGTGAATTTTATGGTTTTTAATAAAATCATTAATAACTTATAATTTATTGCAACTATTTGACAATGGGAGACGTTAATTATAAAAATTTTATATTTACTCGAATATCTTAAAAAATCAAATGCAACCCTGTAGACCTTTTTGTTAGTTGTTATTGCTTATTAATCAAGTAAGATAAATTTGGAAACCGGAGGTCAATATCTTTTTCATTTCTTGGTTATAGTAAAAAGACTGCGAACCCCTCCTTTGGTTCAGCTATTTATTTTTCCTTGAAATAAAATTAGGTTATATTAAAGAAGTCAGACTTTTACTCATAAATTACTACTTATTAGGTTTGGTTAGATCTGTGATTTGTCAGCAACGGTGAACATTTTGAGGATCAATGATAATTTTTGTAATACGGGGTCCGCCATCTAAAATTTTCTTTATTTTTTTTAGGTAGTCTTAAGCGAAAAGTCAAATTGAAGGTCTTTTTAAACTCTTTAAAAATAGCATAGTGGATGTCCAAAAAATATTTGCAGATATATATATATTATATATATAGAGAGAGACTATTTGTAGATCCAAACAGTTTCATACTATCTTTGCTTCTACAACAATACTATTTAATCCAAATGATTGTGAAATTTAAGCTACTAAGACTTCTTCTGCATCAGATGCCCTTTCCTGGATGAATTTAGCCTCACAGTATACTTGTAATGGTAAAGTTGTCAAGTCAGTGCCTCTGCATTTTATAACAGGCAATTTGGCAAGTGAGAAGCAAATACTACACTACAACTATCTCATACAGTTTGCCAAGCCTTACTTGAGCACACTGGTATATCATGTAGAGCCCATTCCAGAAATGAAATATACACTTTATTGGCTGTTTATCATATTCAGTGTTTCATTAGAGTGACAGATGGGTTTACCAGTAGTTCCACTCGAAAAATTAAAAAATTTGCTGTTATTCTCTAAGAATATAAGGATGAGAGAGAGAGAGAGTGCACATATATTTCTATTGATTTATTCTCAATTTCGTACAAAAAAAATGTAATGAGCTACAACAAACTAAATAAACTTTCTTAGTGTAGATATAGTTACCTTACCTGTATCATTATTTCCATTACATTGTATATGAAAGTAATGGTTCCAGCAAGTTTGCTATTAGGAAAATAATATATGATAGGTACTTGAGTCTTTTTATCAGTGGTAGGATCCTTTAAAACAGAACAGAACTTTCTAGAATAAATAGCTTTACTCTTTTTAATGTATTACGAAATATCTTTGAATTGCAATATTTACATTATTATGTAGGGATTATTAAATCTGTTAAATAGTAATGAATTTTGAATTAAGGTTCTAAATTTTATTATTACTGCATATAAAACTCGTTCCTATTATCTATTAAGTTTAGGATTTTTGTTAAGACACCTGACACTAACCATAATAAAATACACTTGGGAATTATTAAAAACTACATGACAGAATTTAACCAGATTTATATAGTTTTCCTTAGTGAAGATTTGCTGAAAAGAAACACAAGAAAAATTGTTTGTTGATTTTCATTTCAAAAAAAAACTAAAACAAAAATTTTCTGGCAATTCATGTACTTACAAAAGATGTTTTTTGTCAGTAAAAATACTTACAGAGGGCAGTTCAACTATGTAAATATGTTTTTATGTCTTATTTTTATTATGCATACTGTTTTACTTTTATAAAAGTGAAAGTGATTTAGTTAGAAATTAATTTTTAAACTTCATAACTACAAGGAAAACACGAGAACGAAAACCGAATAAAAAAATATTTCTTTCGTACTTGGATCATTGAACCTAATATCATTCTCGATCTCCTTTTCATAATGAAAACGAGAAAGTTTCCAGCCTCAAATCAAAACCATTGAATTTCAGGTATATTACAACTGACAGCACTGCACCATTGATAATCTATGGTCCAGGGGGATGTGGAAAGACGACTTTGTTGTCACGAATAGCTCAGTGCTGTCAGCAGTGGCATCCAGAAGCCTTTTTGATATTACGCTTTGTCGGTATTAGTGCCCAATCAAGCACAATGGAACAACTGCTCTACTCAATAAGCAGCCAATGCTCTGTACTGACCTATGGCCATAAGTGCTACTATACTCATGTAAGTTGTATAAATTGAGGGACTAACTGTGTAACTTCTCGAAACCATTCTGCCCACAGAATATCTCAGCATATACAGAAATTCTGCCGTCCCTACTCACAGCCGCCAGCATCCAAAGGCCAGTGATCGTTGTCCTCGATGGTATAGATCAAGTAAAGTGTTTCAGTTCGAGGACCATTGACTGGCTTCCGGTCAAGTTACCAGATAATGTCAAATTCATTATATCTGTGACGGAAAACAGTGATATTCACAAAGCAGCAGAGGATCGGATATCTAATAGTGGCAGTTTTGTGAAAATGCCTCTGCTTGGAGAGGCAGAAGCCAAAGGTATACTGATGTCGAGTGTCATGCAGTACAATCACAGTGTTAACTCGAAAATTCAAGACTGTGTACTCAAATCTGTGCAGGAATGTACGCTACCATTATATTCGAAGGCAAGTAAAAAATTAAACTAAATAAATTGGCCATTTCTATATTTGAGGATAAAATAATATCAAGGAATGCTCAAGTTAACAACACCCCTTTTTAACCCTTTTAAAGGTACTTGCTTGGCAAACTTCGTGGTGGGCTGACAAAGAACATGACATTGTCCCAAAAGGAAATGTTAATGATCAACTTACGCTTATGTTAGAAGAGCTAGAGGCCATCCTTGGAGTCACTCAGGTTCAACACGCCCTAGCTTTAATGACATGCACAAAACATGGAATTGCAGATTCGGAAATGATAGACTTGTTGGCATTCGACGAGAGTTTCCATAGTTCAACAACATATGGTATGAATAATACCTGCATTGTTATAAAAAAATATATATTCCATTGTTGGTAGTTACCTGGGCACCTGCTTGTTTGACTTGGTCCAGACTGAACAAACATCTAGCTCCATTTTTGCAATGGACATTAGCTGGTGGTGTATTTGGTGTGCAATGGAAGGATAACATGCTTTTGCAGGCAGTTTGCTCGAGATACAAGGGTTTCAAGAAGTTTGCGAATCAAATGCTCTATGATTACTACTTGGTAAGTAGTTCAGCAATATTTCTCACAACACTGAATATTTGTAGAACATTAGACCCTATTCTTCACCCTCTCATAAAAAAATTCATTTGCAAAACACACTTAAAATCAAATCCATTATTATGTTACTTTTCATTTTCACAAGGAAGTGATGATTTCCCATTGTTTTAGGGCAAATGGTGGACAAACAAACCAAAAGACTTGATAGCCAGGCTAATATCACAGGATATAATAACGGGCAAATGGTATGTTTGTCAAATTTGCAATTATGTTATGTTTCATTTGTGTGTATCTTTTATTTCTTTTTTTTATTTTTATACAGGATGGTCATTGAAGAAAAAGCCTCGTAAATGACTGGGTTATCTTCATCAACAGGTATATAGCTGTACAATCCTGTATAAAAACATTTTAGCATGCTATTTGTTGAAGATGGAAGTTTAGGAAGTTTTGAGACTTAAATGAGTATTATCAGTGGCTAAGAAATATTTTTCTTTAAAAATTTGTTTTGCTAAGCTGCTCATAGGTATATGTCAGCAATGTTTTCTGTAAAATCATTAATAGCACCTGCTTTAGGTAGTAGAGAATAATTTTTCTTAAATTTCTTAACAGCAGGCAAAAGATCTTAAACCAGACAGCACATGGACTGCATATTTCTATTCCTTCTCCATTAAAAAAGCGACTGAATTATACAATAATTAAAAGTATAATTTTTGTCGGGGCCTTTGATCTTTCGAACAAAATTTTAGTGACTGCTGCTGTTGTGCTTATGAAGTATGATTCTTGTCTTTCTGGTGAAATGTTTGTTTTTAGTGCAGTCATTTTCAAAAACTCATTTATACGAAAACAACGTCCTAATAAAGGGAAAGTTCAATTTAAAAACAAACAGAATTATATAATATCATACTTGTTGCTACTTATAATTGAATGAATAGCATTTTCCTTAAGTTTTGAACCTCTTGTGCATCTTGATGGAATCAGGTATTATAGGCTACATAGTACTTGACCTGACCTGCTAGGTAATCTTTTTTCATACAAAACATTAAGAATTTTCTGAACTTTAAGTGTCTACTCTCTACTATATGATGTATAATTTATTTTGAATTATTTTTATTAATGTAATAAATAAAATAATATTGCAATATTAAGTTATAGGTAAGTACAGGCTACTGGACGAAGTAGAATCATTAACAGAATGTGTATCAGCAGCTACATGTTTGTACTTGTTATGGTAACATTGTCCTTAATCTAAACTACTTCAACTTCATGAACTGGTTAGTCTGCCATATTTATATGGAGTACAGGTGCTGTATATGGTCGCACAAAAAAGTGACTCAAAAACTTCTATTTTATGCTTCATTTGTGAACCTCTTGAATTTTATTCTGAAGTGGTCTAATCCTAAATGATAGTCATCATGATATTTTAAAGTAGGCAAAATTACAAGTTGAACATAGTTTTTGAGATATGACAAGTTAAACTCGTTAATTAATTCGCTCAAGGTGAATCCGACATTCTCAGTGACCCTTTGTGTTACCTAAGAAATCTCAATGGGCACAAGCAGTACCATTTTTAACGTAAAATTTTCTATTTTTTTTAAACATTTATCGGATTTTACCAAAAATATAATAGAAGAAAGTTTCTATAGAATATAATTAACATTTTTGCTCCCTAATCAATTGTTCATACTGAAATTACAACAATTAAAACGTAAACCTCTTCCTGGATTATTATCGTGAAGATATATACTATTGAAATATATTTCAGTAATATAACCAAATATGATCTTTTTTAAGATATATACATCTACTTTTACATTAACAGGCTGTAAAATACAAGGTTTAAATATCTATCAAGATTTGCTGAGCCTTGAGTAGAAAAATACCAATTAATTAATATTATCAACACAAATTCCAATTTTTTCCTGCTAAATGGACTTTAGCTTACTTGAACAACTTTTTCAATAAAATAATATAATAAATTCAGAAAGAATGAAATAAAATCTTGGCTATAATGAACAAGATTGCCAACAATGTTGGATTCATCTTTGCAGTGAACAGGTCAGCTAACTGCTTCGGCTCGTCATATATAGGAAAAAAGCTTTACTCAACTTGAAATTTTATCTACTTCATAGTGTCATGACGAACTATTATTCAGAACGCTTTTACATCAAACTCATAAAATCCACAAAAGGGGCAAAATTTTGGGTCACTCTTTCTATTTTCCTTATTTTTGCAAAAATCTCTAAAACTAAGTAAAAATTTCCAAAGATGGCAGCACAAAGTGGTACCGTCATTTATCAATCAAGAAACTAAAACACAAAAGCCACATTATAGTCACACCAGGAACTGTTTCGTTTTGCTTTTGCTGGTAGATGGCATCTTTGTTTTGTTACTAAAGTAGATAGGCAGTTTAAATAAATGTATGGCTATGCAGTCTGTACTGTAACCAGCAACTGCAGATGAAACTATTATGCTTTTTTAAAGCTTGTCAATCCAGTTTTGGTGTAGTGCATAAGACATTTTAATGTTTGTCAGTTCTTGCTCGCTTGCAAGGAGCGACCCCTTGGGAGCATGCAGTCAAGTTAGCATTATGCAGGTGCATGCCAACTTGACAAATTTTTACTGATAGCCTAAATTTTCATAGGGCCCTAGATATATTTAGGGACTTTAAATTTTCACTTCGATAGGCAGTTGTTTGAGAATTAAAAATTTTACCTATTTCATAGTGGATTACCTGATTTACATCTTCTTTACTTTTAAACTACATACTATGTTTAAAGTTAAATTAAATTTTTAATCGTTTATTATTAAATTTGTTATTCATTGATTTTCATGGATTCAAACAATATTCAGAACATTTTCTTTTTAAAATGTAAGCAAGCTCTAACAAAACTAAATAAGTTAATATGTATCATTGAAATCAAAAACATTTTATATGAGGATTGAAAAAACAAAAGTTCTTATTTGGAACTTATAGTATTGCATTAAATTTTAATATTATCACATTTTTGGATAAAAAAACTAAAAAATTTTGTTTTGTTGTAAATGACCCTGTTACCACTTATTTTTTTAATCCAAATTTTCAGCTACAACCGAAGGAAATTAGATGAATTGCCTTATCACTACTACTACTTGCACTCCGAACTAGAAAGTTCATCTTATATTTCTGACCTGCACTGGATCTACGATAAAACCTGTGGCTCAAATTGCTTCCAACTCCTTGAAGACATCAACCTCATTCACTCAGTAAAAAAAGAATTCACTACTATACTACGCGACTTCCTAGAAAGGAATGCCATCCTTTTGAACTATGATGGAAGACAGTTCTACTCCCACTTGTACAACTACTTGGACAGCAAAATAAAAAATGGGGAATCAGATATAAACCTAAGTGACCCAAAAGTATCAGAAGTCTTGAGGATATGCAGAAATCCACCAGTCACGATGCTAATTCCATTAAACAGTGCAGAAATTGATGAGAAGGGGGCTTTTTCACCACCATCAAGCTTTCATAACAAAAGTTTTGATCTCGTATTACGTCTGCCAGAAACTGACCAATTTGTGGTCAGTGTTTCAACAACGAATGAGGAGATCTGTGTCTGGAATATCAGAAAGTGGGTGTATCTTGAATTAATTTAGAAATGATTTTGAATGAATTGATTTCTAGGTGTGAGCGTGTAAGGACCCTAAAAGGCATAGCATACCCAACAAACTTGATACCAATAGACAAGTACAAGTGCATTGTGCTATGCAGAAGAGAGCTCAGGATATACAATCTGGACAGTGGTGCATTTTTGACCAAGCTGAAAGGTGTTATGAACCAGAAAATGCCTTATTATGGGCTGCACGATCATAAGCATTTGGTCGCACTCAGCAGAAACAGAATGTACATTAATCTTATGAATTTAGAAACTGGTGAGTGTAAAAACGGCTTAGAAAAGTACAATTATATATTAAACACTACAATTGCTTACATAAAAATCTCAAATATTGTATATTTTTGCAAATTACTCTTAATTTTCAAATGAAATAATGCAAATTTATCAAGGTTTTCTGGGAAAGCATCTTGCAAGCTTTAAATAAAGCTGACACTTACGTTTATTGTTATCACTAAAAACAATAGAGTTTCTAACAACAGAAGTAACTGTAATTCATTCTTGTTCTATACTGAATTAACTAAACTAAAGTCGGGCATAAGGTTAAGAAGAAGCAAATAAATGGTGTATATGGTTTTATATTTGTCGCCGTTATATTACTAACACACCTTTTCAAGTAACTAAATACAACTTAAAAACTATTGAAAATAAATCAAGTAAATCATAAACAAAACATCTTTTTTTTAATTTGCACTGCCAGCTGTGACAATTAGGCAGTTCAGAAGCAGGTATGGTACCCAGTGGACCACCGAGGCTGGCAATCTTTATATATTTTTTATCAATGAATTTAAAGCTATCTAGCGGTGTGTGCTGTTAATTTAGTTTATTTTAAAATTAAGTTTGCCACTGCTGAAATATGTGGTTTGCTCTCAATTTATTTTGGTTGTTTTGAAAACGCAAGTATTACCAAAGCTGAATATGGCAACACATATTCTGAAAGGACATTTTTTTAAACACGCGGAATAAATGAATTTGAAAAATGCTGTTTACACCCAAAAACTGCTTCTATGAGGAAGTGACCACCAAGGTGTGAAGATGGTATTATAAAGGTACTTGGTTATTTTAGTTTCACCAAAGATACTGTTTACGGCATATTATTTGACAACAAGTTCCATCCATATCATTACATTAATTTTTCTGAATTGTACTATAATTCAACATTAAATTACTGCCACTGGCTAAGACATTTGTATGAGAAAAGTAACCAATTTTTGTCTTATGGGTTGTAGGAACTGGTTGTGTCAAATTAATCGCCAATACAAGTGGTAATAAATGCCTGGTGTGGTACTATAGGCATCCAAATAATTTGACCGTTTATCTTTAATGATTCCCTGAGTGGACAGTCATATTTCCTTTTTTTTAGCAATAACCGGTAGGAAAAATATGATCAGACATATTGCCTAGACAGTCAATGCTTATGTTTGTGTCAGAAATTAAATCTTGCATGTTGAAAAATTATAGAAAACTTACAAGCTACATTATGAATGATGGGAGGCATTTTGGACATTTACCAGCTTAATTTTTTGTACCTATTGTAAAATTTTGTTCTCACAGATTTTTTTCTTTTATTTATTTTTATTGTTTTTGTTGCTCTAATAGTTAGTGTTTAAAATATTTTAAGTAAGTGGTAAATAATAAATTACATTTGACAGTTGTCAATATTTACTTTAATAACCTGTAAGCTGGCCTAGTTGTCTAGTGGGTAGCGCTGCTGCCTATGGCTAGGTCCCGCGTAAGGCATGGATGTTGCGAATGTTTAATTATGTTTTAATGTAATGTATACAATGAATACCATAATAAAGATACACGTAATGAGCTGGCTAATTGCCCTAAGCTGGCAGGGCAAAGGTATATTAGTGATATACAGGATGATCAGTTAAGGCTGCATAGCAGCTGTATCTTAGAAATTAATCGTGCTAGAAACCTGCTATAATTTTTTTTAAATACATTCGGTCACACAGATTTTATAAAAAATATTATGAAGTACATTTGACATAGCCTACCAGAAAATTGATAATATTACCCTTGTGTATACATGAATGTATACATATGTATACACATATGTATACACAAGGATATTACTGAAAAATCTAAACAAAATATTGGTCTAAAATACACCCATTCAAATCTCTGTTTTCTTGTTTATTAATAGGAAAGTTTATCGACCGTTGGTGACGCTAGTGTGTCTTTGCAAATGGCCGAAATAAACAGTACTTGCTATTATAATATACTCGTCTGTATCGCAAAATGAAACACAGTTGGGTTCGCAACCGAGTATATTCAATATAATTATTACAAAGGAACACTCGTGGCAATAACCTACGTAATAACCCCTTAATCACATAACCGCATATTACTATTATAATATAATATCACACATGCTTTTTGTGTTTACATGTATCCCCTTTTTCTTAATAATATTCACTGCCCACAATTTAAAAATGCTAATACGATATAACAAAAACAGCAATATTACACAATAATTCCGCCTTTTTCCAGCATTAAAGTACTGTTCTTAATAGTTTATGTATCTGCCGCCAGATGTCGTGTCACTATTGCAAACTTGCCTAGTTTATTTAAACACTTTTTGCCGAATTACCATGGCAATGGCAACGTCATCAGGAGATATAATTTCTATGCGTTTAAAATGGTATAACTTAAAATGCATGTCTATGCTGTGCTGTCTACACTGCAGATAGTACTATTTTTAAAATGGTTTTTAACATTTTTCAATTTAACTTGAAATAATTTAAAGTTTATTGCGATTATTTGGCAGTAGGGAGCACTATTTTGAAAAACATCATGTTTGCCATATCTTAAAAAAAATAAATGCATCCCTATAGATTTCTCCACTGTTTATGATAGCTCGTTAATCAAGCAAGATATATCTGAAAAGCAGAAGTGGATATCTTTTATGGTTTTGTAGTTATAGTAAAAATATTAGATCAGTATTTAAGGACAAGCTATTTTCCAATTTCATATATGATTAGCCTGTATGGACTAAATATGTAGTAAAATTTAACAGAATTTACTTATAAATAATCATTTATATTACTATTGTGAGAAAAACAAACTTTACAGTTTTGCAGTTTAAGCAGGAGTAAACTTCTGATATATCCTGTGGATCTGATACATCGTTCTAGTTACAATTTTGAGAATAATTGCTTTAATTTTTTCGATTTTGTTAACGAAAATAAAATAGTTTTTGCAGAAATGTGAAGTTATTCAAAGATTTTTTAAGGTTTCTTATTTCACTGTATTTTTTGTATTATATAATGTTAATGTTAAAGCAATATTTCTGTTTTATTTGATGAATTCAAAATAACATTTACTTAATCGTTATTATATTTTATTTTCAAACCTGTGAATATGTTTATTTTTAATATATTGGTATTATAAATTAATAAAGGTATTGTACCTATTTAGTAACAAATGGTTTATTTGAATCTTCTATAAATTTTTTGAAACTTTTATTTTTTCAAGTGAATTCTTCCATGTTTAGCATTTTTATTTCTGGCTACCCTTAACCTAACCGATAAACTAACTTGACGGATGGCCAGACCTGACGTGTAGGCCGTGGTAGAATCTGATTCATATAGCGAAGATTGAGCCTTGCCTCAATACCCGAAAGCATACCATGAAATCTGTGTGTCCATATTTGTTTAAAAAAAAGTTTACCTCAAGATTCTAGCACAATTAGTTTCCAAGATATAGCCACTGTCCAGCTAAAACCAATCGCCCTGTATATTATAGTGATATAATGGTGACAAATACAGAATGAAACTATTTACTAATAATACACAATTTATGTGCTTCTTTTCAACATCATCAGCTAAAAATGAAGATTAAAGTATCTATTTTTGTTTGTTTTGAAGCTTAGGAATTGTATTTTCATAAAATCTTGATAAACTTATATCACTCCATTTGCAAAATTTTCGATAATTTGCAAAAATATAAAATATCTAAGCGTTGCGTACTGTAGTGGAAAAACTCAAGGGAAAATCAAAAATTTTAATAAATCTTTTAAAGTCAACATTGCTCTACACAATGAAACAAACTAGACTAAAATCTGATTATCTAAACTGAAACAGCAGTGATTTGTTTGCTTCAGTGTTCGCCTCACTCTTCCACATTCACTTTTGATTTAAAAAGATTTTTTTTTTCGAAATTCAACCTCTTTATTTAATATTGATATGAATTATTTTTAACACAAGCATTGATTATTTCCATGCTTTCCACATTCAGGCAGGGCTAGGTGAAATATGGAGATTGTTAAAATTATTGTACTAATAATTGTTTTAATTTGTTAACCTGTCATGTGGCTTTCTCCAGGTGATTGCGTTACCACATTCAAGGCTGGGGAAGACCGCTTTCTTAATTCCCTGCTGGTTTCGGGGGATGGGAGGTATATTATTTCTTCAATTCTATGTGTATTTCTTTTGAACTTTTTCGTACTTTCAGAGTCCTTGTCTGTGGCGATGAAACCCAGAAACCATTTCCTTTGTTAGTTTGGAACTTGCAGTCCAAAAAGTTACTGTACGACCTCCGAATACCTCGCCATGACTTTATCACTTCATTATCAGCCATCACTTATGAGGGTTTGTATTTAAATTCAAAACAAAAGTTCATCCAAGTTTTCTTCACAATTATTATTAATGTAAAATAGTTGTCAATAAAACTTATTCTAGGAAACTATGTTTGCTGTGTTTGCCGTGAAATTGAAGAACCAAGTCCAAATTTCATAGTTGTATACGATCTGCAAAGCGGCACGCTGTTCAAGAAGTGGAAACCCTCATGCAATACCGTCTCATTAGAAATAAGTTCACAGGGAAGCTGCGTCATATCGGGACTTGAAGATGCCAGGATACTGGTGTGGGACTTAATAACAGGTTAATAAGCTAAATTTTGCATTTTTTTAAATCTATACATAATGTATTCTTTCGTTGTTTGTTTTAGGGAACTGCCGGTTGTCATTAAGTGGTCACACGGCACCAGTTAGCTACCTGAGATTGGACCCAACTGGTTCCTTGTGTCTATCTACAGACTCCGAGTGTAGGGACAGGTCTATCAGAATTTGGGATTTAAACAAAGGTAAAAAATGGTGGTACAAATATCATTTATTCAAAGGGTATAGTCTGAATATTGTAGCGAACCCCAGAGGATACATTTTMATGAGTATATGCATTAAATAGTGTGTGATAGTAGTAATAGTAATGTGGTTTTTTTTTAATAAAAAAATAGTCTTTTTGTTTTTATTTTTTCTCCAAAACTACTTGGGCTATTTTGGAAATTGAAATGCCTATAAATAGCAACACTAATCTCCCCACAAATAGCATTTTTTCATCTTTTAGTGAAAGTGGTATCATAGAAAAATATGACATTCTTTTTTAATATAATTTTTTGCTTTTTATCCTAAGAGTACTAGGTACTTTGGAAAAAAACATATGTAATAGGCAATTTCATAACAATTCCAGACATGTATAAATCATTACACCTGGTGTGCCACGGTAAAAATGGCCTACAAACCAGCTACAGTTGTATAACATGGTATCTACCGTGTAGGACTGTATGCTATGGTAATTACTAATCATGGCAATCATTTGGTTCTGTATTCACAAGAATATAGAGGAATACTATGTTTGAAATAAATCAACATCTGGTTACTATTACTTTAGAAATAAGTAAGAAATACAGGGTGCGGCACTATAATTTGCTGATTTGAGTTRGCTGGTATGAAGCGMCGGTTAGTCGTGTGAGAGTGGGGATGGTCTCATTCGAACGGGTGGGTTGGGAAGTTTGTCCCCCCACCACGTTAGTACCGACAATGTATTGGACGAAGGAGCAGCGCGCGTTTGCCGTTGAGGCTTACTTTTCCAACGGTCACTCCATCGTCGCTACACAAAGGGCCTTCCGCACGCACTTCAATATTGCCCCCAGAGGTCCTGTTCCTGGTCGGCAATCAATAGTTACATGGGTAGACACATTCAGACGAAGTGGAAGTGTGGCAAACAGAAGAGTACGGGTCCCGTCTGTAAGATCACCTGAAAATGTTGAGGCAGTGCGGCAGTCCATTTTGGAATCACCTCGGCGATCGGCACGCAAGCATTCTGCCGCCCTTGGAATTTCCAATCGTTCTTTACGTCGAATTCTGCACAGTGACCTCCACTTTCACCCGTACAAATTGGCCGTGGTGCAAGAACTCAGCGCACGAGATTTCGTCACTCGGCAAAATGCTTGTGAAGCGATTCTCGAAAATTTGCCTCAAGATGCGCTTGTTTTCTTTACCGACGAGGCCCATTTTCATCTGTCGGAATGCGTGAACAGACAGAACATGCGATATTGGAGCAACCGTAATCCGCGAGAACTTCATGAAAGGCCCCTTCATTCTCAGCGCTTAACTGTATGGTGTGCACTGTCGAGAGTAGGGATCATTGGTCCCTACTTTTTTGAGGAAAATGGGGTTGCAGTGGCAGTTAACAGTGCTCGCTACCGACACATGATCGAAGAATTTTTTCTCCCACGCCTTGAAGAAATGGATGTTGGGGAAGTATGGTTCCAACAGGATGCAGCCACAGCACACACAGCCAGAATGTTATGACTGTCTTGCGACAACGCTTCCCCGGGCGCCTCATTTCCTTAAGAGGCGATCTTCAGTGCCCAGCACGCTCACCTGATTTGGCCCCCTGCGACTACTTTTTATGGGGGTACCTGAAGTCCCTCGTCTACAGCGATCGTCCAAGGACCCTGGATCAACTGAGGGAAAATATTCGACAAGCAATCAACAACATTCCTGTCATGATGCTTGAAAGGGTCGTTGAAAACTTCAGAAATAGACTAACTCAGTGCACCAACAATGGAGGAAGCCACTTGACAGACATAATTTTTAAAACACAGTAATTTCAAACTTTCAGCGTTGTAGAATAAGGATAAAATGTATTGACAACAGTAAATGTAATACTTTTTGTTTTATTCATTTTTGAAATCAGCAAGTTTAAATGCTGCACCCTGTATAATGTAGTTTTTAACACGTTTATAATAAAACTACGCATTTACTACGAACAGATTTATTTAAACTTCTTACGATGGTCTATCGGGGATGCAGCGGATGGAGCGGTTTACCGATATGCACACTATGAAAATGCAAATACCTCACTGGCGTCCTGGCCCATCTGGCACGTTTCACAGCACAGTCAGAATCACAGGCACTGTCCTAAATGTCTTTATTGGGGGCTAGCACCGAACTGTTTTTAATGTTTATTATGGGCTGAGTTTGCCTGACCTGAATATACTGAGAAAATGGTATCCGCTACATATAACATTTAAAGAGACTATGTATAGATGATTATGAATAAGTAACGTCAAAGTTTATCACTAGGGATATGCTATTTGCAAGCCTTCGAAGACACGTTTCCAACCCTAAAATCAAGAAGCTACATTGAACCACAACTACGGAAGCCTCTAACAATACAATAAATTAGAATTATAATTGGTCACAGTAATGTAAAATATATTGTATTATTCAAGGCTTACATGGCCGTGGTCCAGTGAATCTTCCCAGTTGTTTGGTTGTATTCAAAGGCTTGCAAATAGTATATCTCTAGAGACAAACTTCATCTTTACTCTTGTTATAATTATTTATACACCGTAAATAATATTTGTTACTTATTCCTAGGTTTATAATTTTGTCAGAAAAATTCAAAAGACACTGTTATAGTAAACGGATGTTGATATATATATGATATATATATATATATATATATATATATATATATATATGCATAGTATTGCTCTATATTCTTATAAATACAAAACTGAATGATTGTCATGATTAGTAATTACCATAGCATACAGCTCCATGCAACAGGAATGTTATAGAACAGTAGTTAATATAAAATTTCATTAGAAGAAAAGAAGTGCTACCTGTAGAGATTAATGTTGTTTCGTATGAATTTTGTTTCTCGTTCATATAGTTTTGGGAAAAAAAAGGGCAAAATTTTTAAAAGTGGGACTTGTAACTCTAAAAAATTAGCAGTTACACTACCGAATACTATTTAATGAGCACTCATTAAAATGTAGAGAGCTAATCCTTCCATTTATGGTTGAAAATCCAGAATATTTGATCTTAATTTATCCATTACCACAAATGCCACTTTATTATTTCCTTATCTATCATCTCCTGAATAGCATTAATCCGGAAGCCCGTGATAGATTGTGAGTCATAGTATCAAACATGATTTTTATTTATATATATATTTTTAATTTTTATATTATTTTTAAATAAAACCAGCAACTTTTTGTTAGGGGTTCCATTTAAAAAAATGTGTTTAAATGCTCTATTGCTTTATCAAGTACTCTTTGGGTGCTATTACTTTTAATTGAAACATTTTTCTCTAAAATTTCAAAAAAAGCTGTAAATTGGTTGAGCACAATAACTGGACCACTCTGGACATATTCACAAGTGCAGCCTATACTACATAGTAGAGTCTTTATGATCAGTTTTACTTTCTCCCTTCCACCTCCTTTTCTGTGCTGTTAAGTCTATTTTATATTTTCTCAATTCTGTTCCAATTTCCTGCATCTTACCTAGGTAAGTTCTAGCATTGTTCTGATATTCCACGTACTTCGTCTTAATTATTAACATTTGAGGTTTATGTTAATGTAATTAATTTTGTACTGTATTGTAGATTAAATTAAAAGGGAACAAAGAGTAAATAGCTATGATAAAACTACTTAACGAACAGTAAAGTGCAAAACAGGAAGTATTCTGTTTCAGAATGTGCTGTTTCGAGCATAAAGCACCTTACCGAGAAACAGGTTTATTAGTAACTACTATGCAGCTATGTAAATGTATTTCTAGAACAACACAGAATTTAACCGGTTGATCAGCAATTGTGTTGTAACCTAAATTTTTTTTAATGCGGAATATAGATACATAAAATGTATGCTCAGTTAATGCTTTAGAAAGTGATAAAGTTAAACTTCGAATCTGTGAAGCCAGTTG
Source organism: Rhyzopertha dominica (assembly GCA_025024175.1). NCBI lineage: Eukaryota > Metazoa > Arthropoda > Insecta > Coleoptera > Bostrichidae > Rhyzopertha > Rhyzopertha dominica. The sequence goes on along the minus strand of QCXZ01000064.1, from coordinate 32,675,846 downwards.
CCCCGGTTGTAACTGATTTGCTGTGGCTGTGTAATGTTGCCATCGCTTCAAACATAAGCAAAGCATATACATATTCAACAGCTATTAAATGTGCATCTGAAAAATACGTTCTCCACCATACTCCCCATTCCATCTGGAACAACAGACATTTCAAGCAATATTTGAACATAAAAAAGCATGTATATGTTCAACACTTTTTTTGTAATTATATCCTTTCTTCTATTCAGTGGTTGTAAAACTTTAATTTAAATAGATTTTTTTGATTTTATAACAGACCTGGTACTATTCAAGCCATTTGACATTGTTTACTTTTTAGGAGACATGGTGGCAGTTTACATGCCTCGCAAAAATATAACGGCATGTGAAATAACATCAGCGGGCAAGCATGTCATCCTAGCTTACGAAGGCTTCCAGGATTTAGTTGCAATGCAGTTGAGGGGCCCTGACATTGACCATTCAGAGCCCACTGAAGTCTATGGAGATGCAGAAAATACTGGAAAGACGTTCACGTTAAGCGAGAGCGATGTGTGCTGACCAGAGTAGTCAAAATCTTTTTCGGCGAGAATTTTGGGGTGTCGTGTGGTTTGCTGGACATTGCCGTTTTCACTATTGCATTTACGCTTAGGGACCCGTGCTGGTAGCGGGTCCGTTGTTTTAAAACGGCAATCCTGGGAAATAGACACCTGAGAAATCTTTAAGTACTGTGGGAATAAGAAAGTGCAACATCGTATGTGTTTTTTTTATGGATCAGGGTGTGATTTTTAATTATTATTTGTTAATATTTCTTACAGCATTAGATTTGTTGAACAAGTGCAAATATCCTGAAGGAATATTTACATTTTCCAAGATCTTTGCTAAACCTGATGATTTTATTAATAACAAATTTTATTACTGGTATGTTTTAAAATTTTTATTATGGAAATTTGGATACACTGATACACATTAAGCTTTTTTCATGTAAGAACYACTTCTTGTGGTACCGCCACTGACCTTTTAGATAATACTTAATGTGGTGCATCTTTTTCACAAACATACACCATACCCATTAAATAAATTAACAGTTTCATATTTTTTCAGAATCCCCTTTAAATTCTAAGATTAAGTACTGAGTMTCTTTGGGCCCTCGGCAATAGCATATTCTACCTTACACATGGTCAGATCTGCAGTTCTTGTCAGAATCATTCAGAGAAGAAAACTAGAAACAAAAATTTACAATGCTCGTAATTCCCCTAGTTGCCTGTAGCAAAAGTTAAAAAGTGCTGTTAGGTGAAGGATTATATTATTAAAGCAAAAATTAAGAGAATGTGCAAAACATGATTTAAATGATAATCGACTTCTATACATAGTTAAACTATCCATTATTATGTAAAAATGATCATGAACTAAGATATTTCAGCCAAAGAATCACTGGTTGTAACATTGGGACATTTGGCAACTTAACAAAGGTAGGGTTTTCTGCAATTCAAAGATCTATTTTGACCGTGGTTTTGGACAAAACAGTAAGTTTCATAATAAATGGTGCAGTTATCAACACTGTCTTGTTACTTCAGGTTAATAATTAAAACAAATCAAACTCCCAAAATTTTCCAACCCGTTGGAAATTGGGAACTGCAGATTCTCTTCTGAACATGTCAGTTAAGTGACATTTCGGAGTAGATTGCCTTGTTCATAGCCTGCGTGAATATTGCAAAATTTTAACTTTGAATTAACAATGCAGAAATTAAGCAATTTTCAAAAACTTGATAAATTGAACCAACCTGAGATTTGGTAAATGGCCAAAATTAAATGAGTTCTCATGTAAGCCCGAAACATAAATTGGAAGTTTGAATTAAAGCCACGTCACTAACAAGTAGAAGAAAGGATCCTAGATATTATGTTTTGGCAATGTGCAGGAATACTACATATACTACGCCTAACAAGTATTTTTCTTTGCAAGGCGATCTTTGGTAAATTATTAGACTTATCTTTTCATACAGTCCATATTAATCGTGAACAGCATATGTGGATCAACAATGTACACCACATAGATAAATACATAAAAAACAATGCTATAAATCACAATGTGCAAATGCTTAACTAAAACACAAACCAAAACAATCAATGGCATGACAGACTTTTTCAAATAATCCAATTTACAAATATTTTAGGTACTTATTATTTTATATGGTTATATTTAAAGGATGTGGCGGATATTTATAACAATTATTTACCACAATTTAAATTCATGCAACTTCTTCATTCCAGACTGCAGGCCAATCTGGAGTTTATAATGGTTTTTTTTTACAACCTATCTAGTCGGAAAATCTCCAAAACTGCTAGAATACTCAAACGAAGCATCAATTGGAAATTATCTTGAGTTCATAGTAATAAAAAGCTGCTTCATGTACTTTCTTCAGTTGGTAATACCAGGTGAAAATTTTTAATCAAAATCTTTCAAAAAAGTTAATAATTTCTCATATAAAATTAACCATAATTTCAATATTAAAAATGACTAAAATATCCAAAATAATGACATGCACTTTTATTCTATGCTTTGAAAACAAATCTAAATGCAAAAGAACTGATTTATACATTCTAAATATTGCATCGATCTAGAGCTAAAACGACATGCTCTTTCTTGACTGTACCACTGAAGTACTATTGCGAACCTTTAGTTTCGCTGAACTCAAAAGACATTGACAGCAATGGCACTAAAGTCATTGACTTAATTTCTTAAAAATTGATTGAACCGGGCTCATGACTCAATTTTTAAGATGTGTACACCCAACAGATTTCAGAGTTTTGTTTAATTTTTTCCCCCTTTCTGTTTCATACAGTCCATTAAAGAATTGACTCGTGAGTACATAAGTGAAGTCCTGTTATTAAATATATTCCCATCTGGTATGAGGAACAATATATTTGTATGTTGTGATCCTTGTGTAAAAATTAATGTCCGAAACAAATGGTGTTTTATTTCAAACCAATACTAAACACATTTGTAATATATTGTTACTAAAAATTATTCCACTTCCTGTTCCTTCATTTCCTCTGTTAACCGCAAATATTCACCATGTAGGTCAGCACTATTGGGATGCACTTTAAAAACCATTTCACACATCTGCAGATTATAATTATTTTGCTAAAATACAGAAACAATTAAGACTATAAGGCTTTTACCTTTAACAAATGCTGCCTATGTTTGGGATTTTTGCTATGCAGTCCCACTTTTAAGAGGTAAGCCAATGCCTTCCAATTTCTTTTCAAAATGCTCTGCCTAATGCCTACATACACAGCATTTATCGTTCCATATTGGAATTGTTCTTTGGAGTTGTTGGTGCAAAAAAGTTTTATATCTAGTGGTTTCTTCACTTTCCGCTTTGCCTTTTGCATATTATCTATAACTGCTTTCAGACTCTTATATGAGATCTTGGTCTTGGGATGCATCTTTAATTCATTTTCTCTACGTTTTATACATAATTGTTGTAATCCCTTAATACGAGCAGTCTCTAATAACGCCTTAGCATTTTTGTCTACTGTTGCCATTCTCGTATTGCAGGTTTGGTAATAAGAAAAAGGAAGCTTTCAGGTTATGTCACAAATCGTGAGTTTTTATTTTTTCAGGACAGGAGAAAAGACTAATTTTTCTGTGAATTATGTATCTAACTGCGCCTGTCGTTATTACTTAACGACCTCCACACAACCACCCTGTCACGTCAAGAATATTATAACACTTTACAGTGTCAGGTGTCAACAGGTTAACACTAAATTAAACTCAATTCTGGACTCAATTGTCCATTCCACTCGAAGTCGAACCAGAACCAAGGAATACGATACGTAGATACCATACTGCTAGCGACAAGAGAAATCAGCATCGACGAACGCAGGAAAAACGTGGAAACATGGAAAGAAGTGAAATTAGTTACATACCAGCGGTAGCTGCGGTACCTCAACTGTTGTACGAATCAATGTCTATCTTATGCAACCGTACTTACATCAGTACATCAATATGTAATCATCAATATAATACCACATATTAATTGTGTTTACATTATTTAGATCTTTGATCTTCCGTACTGTACATAAATAAATGTTATTAACTACTATGCTATATCTAAAATTACTATATCGTGTCAGTTCCTACGTAGTACCTATTTTTTATGCTGAAAAATTGTTATTATATTTACATAAATAATTTGAGCAATAACTGTAAAGGTTACGTGGTGCTTGCAAGAATATTGCGACAAACTTCATTAAAAACTTTATTTTCATTGCTTTACATTTTAAAAGCTTGCAACTTGCAATGTTACATTAAGCGCATTAATTTTTTTTGTAGATAAGTGGCTGTTTGTTTCCTTATGCAAACAAATTGTTGACGGTATCTCCACCACCTTTAAGTTGACCTTAAAAATTCAAGCACAATATCTATATTGCTTCAGATTCTTGCTATAATTAGAAGTTTTATCAAAATTATATATAGGGCGGCCCATTTAGATTAAAACAAGGTAATTACCTTAGAAGCAAATGTATTTCCGTGGTGTATTAAAGAAGAGGTAAGTAATGAGTATTTTGCATTACTATTCTGAAAGTTTTAGATCATTTTAAAATATTGACAAAATACAAAAGGCAGACCTATTACTTTCTGCGGGCACCCTACAATGATTTATATATTATGTTATGTTGTATGTACAGTTACACTTTTTATCCTTGTCCTCAATTAAAAAAAAAATCATTTTATATTTACATAATTATATTGACCTTTTAGGCGTGATTAGTCAATCTAGCTATAAAACCTACACTTTTTTGGTAAGTAGATATATTAACTTCACTATTTTCTCCTAATGTCAACTCTTCATCTTTTATTATATCTTCTACCATAGATGAATTAACTTACTTAATTTATCTATGATCATAGATCTATGATCATAGATAAATTAAGAAAGATACCCAACCAATGTACACGATAATTTGTTAGCTTTAAGATCTTGATTGTAGAGGGCCACAGTAGTTGGTTCTTAACTTCACTTAAAATATTCATCACGTCGTTAACTGGTTCTTGCTCTTCTAATTTGTCCGTGAGTGGAAAGGAATAAGAACCGAAAATTACCCTCTCCTTAAGCAGCGCAGGTTGTCGTTACAAGCTAATGCTGACATACGTACAACAGAACTACTTGATGTGAGTCAGAGAGATGGGTAGTTAAAAATGTGCTGCGCTAGATTGGGGCGTGGTGTGCTATTACCACGGCCCAAGTGGGTGCCGACTGCCCCGTGTTGCCAGTTTCAGCATAAAAGGCTGAATCTAGCACTTTTTGAAATTGTGCAACTTTTGGTAATAATTAAGCACCATTTCAACACTTGCCGGTGTTGTTACTACTTTAAGTTTTTCGTTCATAATAATATGTTTATATAGTGCGGCCAAAAACCGCACACCTTTCAGTAACCATGCAACTAATAATGTTATCGTATATAGGTACAGCGCCTTAATGAATTTCGTCCGTTTTGAACACTAGCTTATTCCTAAAACGTTTACCTTCTCCTAGCTCGAAAACGCGTTGGTTTATCGAAAAAATAACTGAATTAAAAGTTTAAGATGTCAGCTACTTTGGTGTATAAAAATTTGAAAAGAATCGCGTCATTTGTCGAATAAGAATTTTTTTGTCTGGCAATGCCGAATTTCACAGCGGCAACCGGCAAGAGTAGGAATGCGAGTAAGGTCCAGAATAACTGTACAGCTGCGCGATATACGACCTTCTGCTACAGCGAACGCATAAAGTCGGACATAGTTCACTTTAGAGGCATCATTATAATCAGCGCGTTTGTCATAATAAGCAGAGTTTATTGTGTACCAAAATCCTGAAATTTCAAGCGCTGATTAAAACAAAAACTGTTTTTGCCGCTGCACATTTTTAAATTGAAATGAATTTAATTTTTGACTCTAGCCCACTATCCGTACTACAGTCACTTTTATTGTGTATTGTTATAAATAGATCTGGAATTCATGCAACAAACATGCATTAATTTTCAATATATATATAAAAAACAGAGCTTACTTCAAAAGATTTAGATACCTAGGTCTGCATAAATATACATTAGCAAAACGACAATAATTGCAAGAGGGAACGAATAATCACAGAAACTATTTGCAATTAAATATCAATTCTGTGTGCATAAAGTCGAGTATCGCGTACCTTTTGGGCTATTTTGAACCATACTCGCATGTCCACGGACGCCGCTGTGAAATTCGACATTGCTACACAAAAATATTATGCCACAAACTATGTATTATATTGCGAATTTGCACACACCAATAAACCAACGCGTTTTTGTGCTGGAAGAAGCTAAACGTCTGGCGAATTAGGTAGTGTGTAAAGCGAACGAAATTCATTAAGGCGCTGTATAAAGAAAGCATAGTGACGGCGTTATTAGAAATTTAAAAAATATATATATTTGCCATTTAAACAGCAGCATAGTATCTTAATATAATAAAGGTGAGGTACCAAAGATATTTAAAAAAACAAACAAGAATTTTTACTTATTTTGGAAATTCACTCCCCACAACCCTCTGCACAGCGCGCTTTTTTCACGACTAAGACAGTTGTTTTCCTTTTTCGATGAGGAATTATTTGAAGGCAGTCGTAGCTTTTAGCAACAAACTGCAATGGAAAATCATTTCTGGAAAGCTTGTTATACCTGGCAAGGTCTACTATTAGGCAAGCTACTATATAGAGTCGTATCATTCGGGCTAATTACTAGAAGCCGTAGGTATAGCACCTTAACAAATGTTTTTAAAGGTACCAGCCAAATCCGTTGTATTTGTGGATACATTTTACATACAATTTATGCACACTTTACCAAAGAACATGTTTTTTTTATTCTCTGATTAAAATATTGACGCGGGTCGACATTAGTATACTTTTGTTCTTGACTGTTTAAAAAAAGATAGTGAAAAGATAGTATATTACTGCTCGATAATAAAGAAAGATTTTTAACACAATATTGATGTGCTTTATAAAAGTAAAAGAGTTAGCAGTATTTGCGATAGTGGTAGCTATTTTCTATTAATAGTAAAATATCAGTATAATCAGACAGATTACCAGATTTGCAACATCATACTGTAGCGGAAGTAGAAATCGCCGTTATTAATAAAATATCTGCCAATATAAGGTGCGAAATGGATAAAATACCATCTGTATTTTAAGTGACAGGAACTTAGATATAGAAGGCTCCAAGAAACACATACCAGATGTATTGTACTGGTTAATTGGTTTGCTTGCATTTAATGAGGGGCTGCTGAAGATCCTGTAGCTATAACGAGCATTTGTCAAGATGCCCTAAACTCGTAACACTCGGAATTTTCGTACATCAAGAATCTAGATCTAAAATATTGGTTAAAACGTTACATTCTTGAGGACATTCCGTTTCATATAAAGATGTCTTAAGACTCAGGAATACCACAGCTCAAGAACAAATTTCGATAAGAAAATTGTGCAATTTTCTAAAAAGATTAATTTATTTTATCATGATTTGCGTGCAGAATTGTATAATAAAACGTTTAATGAACTACATGCGTAGTTATTAGTTTAATTTTTCTTTCATAGGTTAGTGAGGATTTTTAATATACTTTCGAACGTGTTTGTCAATATGAAAACTGAAATAGGATTAATTAGACAGTTTTCCTAATTATTGTATTTTGATCTATCGCGTCCCTCCCTGAGCTGCACTAGTGGACGAAGGACGGAGCTACGGAAATAGTAGAGTAAATAAAAAAAAAGGATTTGCCACGAATGGCACCTAAAAGGACACGGCTAACTTTTAATAAGAATATATTTTTTTGAGTTAGGCCTTAGTTTTCGCGATAATGCGAGGTAAACTGAAAATTAGGGAATTTTGAATTAATTGTAGACGGCGTTGACACCGACAAACTGACCTTTTATTATTTTTCGGCCGTAAGAGGCAATGTATTTTGCAAGTAAAAAAATTTATTAAAAATATTCGGCACAGAAAATATTTCAAATTAAATACCCATAGAAAGTATACATTTCGTTTTTTAACAATGMACCGTTAGTTACATTTTTAACGATATTGTCTTTCGGCTCGGTTTAATATTTATAATTCTCGATTTATAATTATCAATATATTAGTTTACATCTGTGTAAGTTTCAGCTTGTAATCCCGAGTCCCCCACACAAGTCAATATATGTCCGATCGGGCACTCTACTATTGACCCTTCGCTACATAAAATATTATTTTGTTAAGCATTTTTTTTTTGTTTTGCAGTCAGCTGCTGTAGAAGTGCAGTGGTGGGATTGTGACTACCGCCCACACTCCGTTCGCATGGTGTCTGGGCGAGAGGGACATACAGTACAAAACCTTTGGGATACAATATCGCGCGCTTTGGACATTCTTTCGCCCTCTTGAGTGAACTACGGTTCTGTAGCAATGCGGTGCATTTACATTGGGTATCTTACTTACTTAATTTATCTATGATATAACCAAAGACATTTAAATATATGATCGAAGTATATAACGCTGTTATGCACTACTACATATTTGGTTGCATATAATATACTAAAATAGGTTGAAGTACAATCACTGAACTCCATAAAATATGGAACATCAGAGAAAGGGCATGTGGCATTAAAATAAATGTTCCCTTTAGAACAATTCTTATTTCTTCGTAGGCATGCGCAGTTGCGCAACAGAATGTGAAGTGTCAGATATTTTAGTGTTCATGTCACTCTGTCAATGTCAAAATGTGATATCAAGCAACGACGCGAACAGCTGACGCTACGGTTAAGTGTAAAAATGTAAACAATGCAATTTAACCTAGAAAAAAACAGCTTGATAAAACACCTGGCATCACAAATGACATTGACCTTGTCTATGACATTGACTTTCTCAAATAATGAAAAGCGCAAGTGCCTCATGAAACTACGCAGATTTCAATTATTGGAAACAGATTTGCGAGGCTTCTGATATTCCATATTTTATAGAGTTCGGCGAGTACAACTGGTTTATAATATTTTCTCCCGTTCGACTTCCCCGAGTTCGTCAATCGCGTACAAATTCCAACACCACTGACAGACCCTGCACGCACTGGCAATAAGGTATATTCAAGATACGTCACAAATGCTTAAATTAGGCTTTTTAAGATTACGTCATCCAATATGGCGTCCAGGGGGCAAAAAGCGCACGCATGGGACGCGCCTGCGAAACCCTGGAAACGGACGCGTGGCTGATAGAGTTGGGTCCTTCATGACCAAGTCGTTCAAATTGAATGACTCATGCCTTGATTTGGCTCACAGCTAATGAATCAGCGTCGTTCGTGCGTCGTACATGGTTAACGGCTGACGACAGCACACGACGAGAACACAGCATGAGAGCATATTTATATGCTGTGGCAAGACAGGAGACACCGCTGTCACTTTCAATTCACGATCCATATGTCTTTAAGCAGGTCTAAACAACTCGGTAACTCGTTCTCAGTAATGATTTTTGAACGACTTGAATGATCCGAATCTACGCGATTGATTGAACGATTTGAATTGAATCGAATGTCCCAGCTCTAGTGACTGACGTTGGCATTAAGTAATGGGGTTTCTATGACAGTGCGCTAGAAGCTGCGCGGACGTATAATGTGGACCACCAGCTTTGGCGTTCCCGCCAAACATTTTAGCTGCCAAAACGTGTTGCCGCGGGGTAGTTCAGTAGTTGTCCAAAAGATGGTCTCAAATCGTTAGTGAGGTTTTTCTTGCCTCACTAGATCGAAATTCGCAACTTCAAAACTGATAACGTTAGTGACAGTGCGCCTTTTCCTGCTGACGACAGTTATGTGTCAAGTGCAAATGCGTGGCAGTATGTGGTGGGACGTGAATGCGAAGCCAGAACGGAAGTTTTACACAAATTTCCGATAATAATTCACAAAGATTGCTGCAATGGGTAAGAGCAACTGGCGATCCAGAAATTGAAAAAATGAATAAACAGGAGTTCAATACCAAGAGGATTGTCGAAAACATTTTTCATCGACTTATCGAACTGCAAACAATAGATTATCATTCACGGCTATTCCTACCTTATTTTTACCTTGTAAGTACATATTTAAGAAGTTGCAGTTATTCCTACTCATGAGATTATCGTAGCTACGCCTAGTCTTGAGGAGATTCATACAATTCTTCCTACACATGAGGAAGATTCCGAAAATCTTCCAGGTCCTTCATCAGCATTTTCGCAACCTACTTTAAGACTGGCTAGTCCAGCAAAAAGTTGAAAGCAAAAACTAATAATTTGTTTTTCATTTTTATCTTAACTGATTCCGTTCAAGGTGACACTCATATCCATCCATCATCTTCGAAGGAAAGACAGCCTCAAACAAGGAAAGAGTCAGTAAACTATTTATGCCCTCGAAAAAACAATAACACCCATTAAAAAAAGTGAGTATATATTTTATATGTAAATATTACACAATAATTACACAAATAAACACAATTATTTATTTTTTTTAAATAAAAATTTACTTATATAGCATATATTAACATTTGTTTATAGTATATAATAGTTACTTGATTTAATATATAATTGGACATTTACAGAAACTTTTGGGCATGGAACATCGTACTAAACTGAAAGCTAAAAAGTTTTACGAAAACGTACTTGATTTAAAAAGGCAAGTAAGAATAATTAACATTCGGAATGTAAATTTAGAGTCGTTTGCATTTTACTGAGAAATACATCAAGGATGGTTTTTGGCAAGAACACAATTTGAATGAAGTAGTGAAGAATTTTTTCGGTCACAGATTAGATATATTGGAAAACAAAAATACCATAGACCTATACAGTGTAAGACAAAATTTTTGCTCTAGCTTTATTTATTCAAAATCCGAAAACATACAGATATCTATCGAAATTATTTTACTTACCAAGTAGCGAAATGCTTCAGAAGATTATTCGTCATATCCCAATCAAAACTGGAATCTGCAAAGCCGTCCTTGAATATATGCGGTTTCGTATTTCACAAATTAAAGATCCAGCGTACAAGTACTGTATTTTAATTTTTGATGAAATGTCTACAGCCTGGACTTTATTTTTCGAAATATGAGGATATGGTATGTGACTATGTAGATAATAGTTTTAGTAGAAAGAATGACGTAGCTGATCGTATATTAGTGTGGATGTTACAGATTGTATCACAAGAGAATACTTGGAAACAATCACTTGGATATAGATTTTGCAAATCAATTTCAACTTCATAAGACATTGCTGAGACAGTTTAAAAATATTGTGTGTCAGGTGCATGAGAAAGGATTTGTGATAGTAGCTAGCATATGTGATGAGGGTGCAACAAACATGAAATCAATTAGACACTTAATTACAGATAGCAAAAGAGATGTTTTTCACAGTGGAATAGAGTCTTATGCCTTATGCCTGCAAAACCCAATAAAATATCGGATATGCTCATTTACAATGAATTCAGGCAATAATTATCTTTTGTGATCACCATAATATATCTTATTTAAGAGCCTGCCTTTATTTCATTTAGTTAAGGGGGACGGTCACGAGAGGTGCTAAGTACTGTTCCGAACGCAAGCATTGTGGGTTGCCTTCTAAGATGTTCTGTGGTCAAGTGGTCAAGTACTCATCACATGCTGCTTATTGTTGTACATATATTGTATTATCTTCATTTCATTTTATCATGCACATGTAGATACTCTGTAACATCTTTATTCTGATGGACAAATTTCGAATTTCACTTTTGTATTAAATACATAGTTTATCTACTTAGTAAGTTGATGAAAGATTGTAATAAAATTTATTTCAGACAGCTATGTTTGTAGTCAGTAATATGAGCGAATGTATTATTTCACAAGTTTTGTTACCTCTAGTAGCAGTGATAAATATTAAATACAAAATGGGTCAGTATGAAATGTAAATGAACAAGTCAATTACATGAGTATAAAGTTTCAGAAATTTGTCCCATTTATTTTCAAGTTCCATGAATACAACTTAAATAGATATAAAATTTTAACAGACCTTTTGCAGCCGGCAATTCTAGTAATCATTGCATACAGCATAATATACGGATATTTAACATAATGTCAGAGATGTATATGTACCTTAAGATGGTGTACCTATATATAAACATATTAAAGCTGTGGAAAAAGACAAGGATAAGTTATGTCCTTATAAGTATAAGGACATAACAAACAAACATAACAAGCTTATTGTATTAGTTAGGTAAATCTGTAATATTTGTCAAATACAATACAAAATTTTGTTTAAAGTTGTCTGACAATTTATGTTGGTGATTAGCTTTGACGAAGATTACGGATGTAATTAAAAATTGCTTTACTTTTTTGTTTCTTCAATAGTGTTTAAAAAGAAACAATAAACTTATAATAAATTGAAGACTATGACCACTAAATATTTTTTTCAGTTGTACTTCGCATGTTTCAACAGTGAACTGGACTGTTAGCTACAGCCTAATAAGAGTCTACGTCAAAATTAGGCTGACAACAAAGAGAATTATTGAGTAGTCMCAACTATCTGGAAATCCAGCTATACCTACAATATCGTGCCAAATGAAATAAAAAAGATAAATGTAAGAAGTTTAAAAATTGTATGAAAGCTTTAATGATAGATAATGTTTTACTCTATTGTGGAATATAAAGACTTTTTACTTTTAGATCAGCAAAAATGTTTGTTAATTGAGTGATAGAATATAATAAATGTCAATGTGGATGTAATTTTGTATTTTTTTGTACTGTGATATATGTATTCATTGATGGCATTGTGACGTGTCCTGCAAAATGTATTATAATTTTCTTTGGACTAATAAAAATCTAATCTATTGGTGTATCAAGGGTGTAAAACCCGATATTTGCTGTTTTTGTAATAATTACTACATTTGGTAACTTTTTCGTTCATTTTCTATAAATATCTATATTATATATATGTATAGTAAAGTTGACCATTTTTTTAAGTTCATTATGTAGTCATTTTTTGTAACAAATTAACATGCTCTTATGGTAATACGCAAAACCACGTATGCTGTAAAACTAAACAAACATGTCTTTGTGGGCCGCCGATCGCCTCGTGTGTTTAAATGAGGATAAACTCAAAACGGCAATATTAACAAGCACAGCAGAATGACGATTTACATTATCTAGTCCAATGACAGTATATCCAATATTTACTTAATAATTAATTGTAAATTTTAAAATACATTATTGTAAATTAGAATGTCTAGCAGTCTGACACGAAGGTAAAAGGTAGGTATTGTTTTGCAAAATGAGAACAGTTTTGTTAAATCATTAGACAAAGATACCCCATTTAAAAAAATTATTCTTACCCATACAAATTAACTCAATTGTTTTCAGTTACCTAAAAATTATAGATATTTCCAGTAAAATCTGCAACAGAATTCCTAATGGTTAACTGTGGAGGTACCTGCGTGATGAATTTTCAGTAAAAAAAAAACGACTAACAGCTGCTGAATTTAATTATATTGCAAAAGAAATACCACGGTATCTTCTTACACAGATTCGGTATCTGATGCCGTGCCTATTTCTACTGTGCTCGTGCTTTGCATCACTTTCAGTCAGGTAGTAAACTAGATTAGGAAGGTATGAAAAAAGGTCAAAATTTGGTGTTTGGCGTTAAGCAGTCTGCATCCCAATAACAGGTTTTCCACGTCTGCAAGCGCCCTTAGAACCAAGAACCTTATGATTTTGGTGCTCTGAGATTCGCCTCCAACCATGTACCATTTGCTTGTCATGTTCAAGCTTCCTGGAACCATAACCGACAATAACAATAACTTGGCTACCATGTCCTCCTGTTCATTCTAGCTTTGAATGAAGAAATTTCTTCACTCAACGGTTCTACTAGCAATGGGTCGATTTCTATTCTTAGTATCAAGATAATATAAATCCCACAACCAAAATCCAAACCAATTACCTACCTACTCTGTTCAGTACATCTAGTAGAATTAAGGCAATAAGCTACTGTACAAGTGCACGGCGGTATTATTGTATTTGGTGATAATCAATGTAATTGTTATTTGTATTTCGCAATAATTACAATATGACATGTCACGGTGACAGTTACAAAATGGATCCACGGAGTAAAATGCATGGTCAGATGATAATTTCAATCAAATCAAGCGCGCCATGAAAAACCTCACTAAAGTTCCAAGTGACATCTGTTGGTTTTTAAACAAATTAAGCGGCATTGACAGATTTGGCAGCCAGTTGTCATGGCAAGCTGTTCCTCCACAATTAACCTCCGCGGAAGCTGCATCGTTTTGAAATTTGCCCCCTGGCAGTCGCTCAAAAGTCACGTGTTCTAAAAAGCCTAATGTAGGCAATCCCGACGTTTGATGTACAACAAACAAACGCAGCTGTGTCGATAGTTTCTTACGGTGAATAGAATTGCTCGCTATGTATTTTTGATATAAATTGCGCTACAAAAGAAATCACTCGCCAAATTATATTATAGAACGGTCGTAAGTAAAGTAGAAAAAAGCGTGTATCTGCCAATCCAGTGTTTGGCACTATTATACTCCCTTTTTCAGTCGTCGCTGGCGGCTCGTAATGCTAAAAATCCACAGTTAAATAAATATAATAGAATATATGATAGGTACTAAGTATATGCCGTGATTGTGTAATATATTATTCCTATTTTAGCTCCTATATCGCATATTATGTTAAACTGCCGCTTTAGAACTTCGATTTTCTAGCTAAACAATGCATTTTAGTTTTTACTAATACGTATCAACAACATTTATATCATACCAATATGACTTTTGGTTAAGTAATTACTTTTGCAATCGCCAATTTCGAGTTTAGTTGTAACTTATTGTAACTATACCTACTTATGAAAATTAATCGTACGTTATTTTTGTATGCATTGAAGGCAATAAAACGTTTAAAAAACTTATTTAAACATCCGGACAAACATCATACCATTGCTTTGGTATATAAGCAAAACCAGTTCTATGCCGTGCTGTCTACACTAGACCTAAACTGCACTGATGAGTTGTAATGACAACGAAATAGATCTATCTGCAGTTGGTTGAGGTGTAGACAGCACATCATAGACATGCATTATTATTGGGGGTTGTTTATGATTATTGTGCGTAACCAATGAGGAAGAATTCCTCCTTGTGCGTAACGCTAATTTTCAAATACTTGCATAAAAATTTATTAATGTATGCAGTTGTTTCTTGTTTTAATTTTTATCAAAGACGTCTTTGATTTTCATATGTAACATATAGAGCCCAGAAACATTATTTTGTTTGGTGAAACTCTATAACTCAAGATGAATTATTATATAACAAGCTCCATATTGAAATAAACAACTATTAAAAATACGTTATATTTCCATCTTAAATGACTGTTGTATAAGCCATTAACTTTGGAAGGCTACAACCGCTTAAAATGTCAAAAAATACGTATATTAGAATTGATTGTGTCATTTAAAATCCCGTTACCCTTATGATTCTGTACTTATTGCGGCGCGTTTTGCACGTGGTTTGTAGGTACACCAGATATTGGGATTGCCTAAATCTCCCGCTTTTGGGGCATGCTTTCGACGTTTGACATTCAGGTCATGTCACGGAATTATATTATTGAATTTCAATATAATGCGGTGGGTCATGTGCTCACAAGAGCTATTATTTTCAGACATCCTATCTTTTATCTAGACGGCTATAAATCTTCGGCATGTGCGAGAAAATTTTGTGACAAATGGTGGAGACCAGGAAGTAGAATTCGGAAGGAGTAAACGGACCAAAATACTATGTCGCAAACTATTCTGATCACATGAATACAAAATATGTAATGATTTACATTTTACAGTGTAGGTCCTTGCTGAAATATTGTTCTGATAGTTATTTAAGAGAAAATTATTTGAATTATGGATAACTTCACCTAAAAGGATAATGATCTTTGCCATGCGTCATGCTACAAAAATGACCCTCTTTAGAAAGAATAGATTTAAAATATAGATAGATTAAAAATATCACCGGTAGATAGCGACATTTCACAAGCATATGATTCATTTACCTTTTTTAGTGTTTTTAAACGTATAGTTTGAGTTTTGCTAAATTCTTTGTTAATCATTCGATTTTGCGAAATTTAAAGTCGCTTAGAGCAGAAAAACAAATAAATGTGCAGTTGTACACATGGATGTATAAAACAGGGGATGCAGCTTTTCACATTCTAAACTGATGCCAACATGTGATCAAGTCTAAGCGTTTATTTGTGGAAAACATTGGATCTTCCAGTTGACCAGTTGTGTATGTCCAATGACTAAGCTTCATGTTCACGGTAACACACCATTTTTTTTGCGTGTTTGTTTTTATTTGGTTTTATGATGTGCAAGACGCAGGGAATGTTTTCCATATAATTGTTAACGGTAGCAGTGATAAGATGACCAGGCAGTGTCAAATGTGCAGAAAGATTGATATACGTTAACCCACTGTATCATTTTACAGGTATGTAACACCCAAGTAGTATTTAAGCTTAAGATTCATAGGCGTGCGGTATTTAAATTGCTTATTATGCCGATATTTTACAACACTACTACTGAAAGATGAATTGTTTACTAGTGTATAACAAAAAATTTATATGTGTGCATAAATCATATTCATACAATATTTTTTCCTATCTATTATTTTTAGGTTTCCGAAGCATACTGAAGAATACAAATTACGGCACGCCAATGCCACGGAAAAAAAACAAAGTTTGTTGTTGCGCTAACTTCACGCCATTTAGATGTTGGTTTCACAACCATGCGCTTTCTGTTAATGAGATGCGGTATCCCCTCTTTTATACATTGTACATAGGTAGTTTCTTAATTATTATAAAATATTACGATAATTTTATACTTTTGACGATTAACTGAAAAAAAGGAAATTGTCACATTGTGCTTAACTCATTAAAAAATTATACACTAATTACGGTGACTGTACTTATACACTGCTGTGCTATTCGCGCTTCAAATTAAGTTTCCCGCGTTAATCAGCTGATCGTTAATGAGTGTCGGCTGTCATATTGCTTTGACGGTGCGCATGCAGATTTTTTTTGCTAGATTTTAAACGGAGTTGCAAAGTATTTGAATGTATAAGCAATATCGATACGTGGCAATTATTTTAATGCTTTATCGGAGTAATATGGTTAAAGAAGATAATTATGAGGTTTACCTACATTTAATAATGCTTACGCTTGCACTTACTTTACGATCGCTTTTTAGGCAAAGGGCTTTTAAATGCCAATAATTTAATCAGCATGGCATGAGAAAAAAAAAAGAATGATACTGGAACGACAGAATTTGTGTTATGTTGGCATTGTCAGTAAATCCTCAGGAATTCTTCACAGGTATTTTTTAGACAACACAACATAGCAGTTATTTTACATGTAACATGCACTTGCAAGATAGGAACGAAACACTTGCTCATTTTACCATCTTTTTTGTAGAAAATTCCGTTGTATTAGTAAGACTCACGAAATTATAACTTCATCAAAGTTACAAGGTATTACACAGTACAAACACTTCCAAAAGCTGGAAAACATCAGACATCCACATGCCTGGTGCCACTCATTTAGAATAGTTGTCAAACACCTGGGTTCATGTTGCTAGGCTGGAATCATGAATAATGTAAGTTATCTTTATATAATTGCATTATAAACTTCTAAATTAAAATTTTTATAATTGTATCTATTTTGATGATTGTAGTTCAAAAACGAAAACAATACTTTTATATTTATTGTTTGCATCTAATACAAAATACCTACAGTTTATTTACACTTAAAAAGATTTCTAACAATTACTTATTTTCCAATGCCAGTTGTCCAGTTCTTTGGCCTTTCTTTCGTTAATGTATAGTCACCTGAGAATGCATCAGAACCTGAATACTGTACGTTCCAAGGAGGAATAATTGTGTAGTTGTTCTGCACAGCCCTTTTCTTTCCAACGGCTATAGCAGCAGCCATTGTACCAACTAGCAGACCTTGTCCAAAATTCTTTCGCCAAACCCCGAACACCGTTCCCACTGCATAGCCCCCAACAGCCCAGTTAAACTTGTCATCCTTCTTACGGACACTGGCAGCCATATTCGTTATGATTACGAAACTGGAGGCGGCAGCCAATACAGGAGTAGAAACGTAGGCGAATCTTCCCAATATTTGTAAATATGTCTTTGGCTGGGACACGGTTAATACATCTGCGATTGACAATCCAACAGCTACAAGGGACGTGGGTTTTAAGACATACCACAGTTTTTTTATCACGTCTTCGCCATCTGGAGTGTCGAAATAGCTGTAAGGCTTTACTTCTTTCGATGAAGCCATTGCTTGAGCTGTTTTGGATTACGTAAATTTCGATGAACCTCTAACCTAAAAATAAACTTGGCTGTCAATTCAGATTGTCAGTGTCAGCTGCTCAGCTGTCGGGCTGTCGCTCACCAAGGTCTACTAGATGACTAGGCGAGGTCGGTGTACAAGGTCTACTATACTCTCTACTACCATAGATAAATAAAGAAAGATACCCAATGTAAATGCACCGCATTGCCACAGAACCGTAGTGAATGATCTTCACTCAAGAGGGCGAAAGAATGTCCAAAGCGCGCGATATTGTATCCCAAATGTTTTGTACTGTATGTCCCTCCCGCCCAGACAGCATGCGAACGGAATGTGGGCGGTAGTCACAATCCCACCACTGCGCTTCTACAGCAGCTGACTGCAACACCCGTAATGCTTAACAAAATAATATTTTATGTAGCGAAGGGTCAATGGTAGAGTGCCCGATCGGACATATTTTGACTTATGTGGGAGACTCGGGATTACAAGCTAAAACTTACACAGATGTAAGCTAATATATTGATAATTATAAATCCAGAATTATTAAAATTAGACCGAGCCGGAAAGTCAATATCGTTAAAAAAGTAACTAACGCTGCATTGTTAAAAAACGGAAATGTATACTTTCTATTGGGTATTTAATTTGAAACATTTTCTGTGCCGAATATTTTTAAATAAATTTTTACTTGCAAAATACATTGCCTCTTACGGCTGAAAAATACTAAAAGGTCAGTTTTTCGATTTCAGCGCCGTCTACAATTAATTTCAAAATTCCCTAATTTTCAGTTTTACTTAGCATTATCGCCAAAAACTAAGGCCTAACTCAAAAAATATATTCTATTAAAGTTTAGCCGTGTCCTTTTTAGGTGCCATTCGTGGGCAAATGTATATTTTTGATTTACCGATAAAGGTAGTATAAAATTAAATGTAAAAGATTACATTTTTCTGGGAGACGCGACTTGCTGCCGTGTTCGCGTGGCCGCATCGTCCATCTCTACTATTTCCGTAGCTCCGTCCTTCGTCCACTAGTGCAGCTCAGGGAGGGACGCGATAGATCAAAATGCAATAATTAGGAAATCTGTCTAATTAATCCTATTTAAGTTTCATATTGACAAACACGTTCGAAAGTATATTAAAAATCCTCACTAGCCTATGAAAGAAAAATTAAACTAATAACTACGCATGTAGTTCATTAAACGTTTTATTATACAATTCTGCACGCAAATCATGATAAAATAAATCAATCTTTTTACAAAATTGCACAATTTACTTATCGAAATTTGTTCTTGAGCTGTGGTATTCCTGAGTCTTAAGACATCTTTATATGAAACGGAATGTCCTCAAGAATGTAATGTTTCAACCAATATTTTAGATCTAGATTCTTGATGTACGAAAATTCCCAGTGTTACGAGTTTAGGCCATCTTGACAAATGCTCGTTATAGCTACAGGATCTTCAGCAGTCCCCTCATTAAATGCAAGCAAACCAATTATCCAGTACAATACATCTGGTATGTGTTTCTTGGAGCCTTTTATATCTAAGTTCCTGTCACTTAAAATACAGATGGTATTTTATCCATTTTACACCTTATATTGGCACATATTTATTAAAAACGGCGATTTAACTCTTTTACTTTTATAAAGCACATCAATATTGTGTTAAAAATCTTTCTTTATTATCGAGCAGTAATATACTATCTTTTCACTATCTTTTTTTAAACAGTCAAGGACAAAAGTATACTAATGTCGACCCGCGTCAATATTTTAATCAGAGATTTTGTTGGTACCTTTAAAAACATTTGTTAAGGTGCTATACCTACTGCTTCTAGTAATTAGCCCGAATGATACGACTCTATATAGTAGCTTGCCTAACAGTAGACCTTGCCAGGTATAACAAGCTTTCCAGAAATGATTTTCCATTGCAGTTTGTTGCTATAAGCTTTGACTGCCTTAAAATAATTCCTCATCGAAAAAGGAAAACAACTGTCTTAGTCGTGAAGAAAGCGCGCTGTGCAGAGGGTTGTGGGGGGGTGAATTTCCAAAATAAGTAAAAATTTTTGTTTGTTTTTTTTTTAATATCTTTGGTACCTCACCTTTATTATATTAAGATACTACGCTGCTGCTTAAATGGCAAATATAATTTTTTTTAAATTTCTAAAAACGCCGTCACTATGTTTTCTTATAGAGCGCCTTAATGAATTTCGTTCGCTTTAAACACTACCTAATTCGTCGTTTAGCTTCTTCCAGCACAAAAACACGTTGGTTTATTGGTGTGTGCAAATTCGCAATATAATACATAGTTTGTGGCATAATATTTTTGTGTAGCAATGTCGAATTTCACAGCGGCGTCCGTGGACATGCGAGTATGGTTCAAAATAGCCCAAAAGGTACGCGATACTCGACTTAATGCACACAGAATTGATATTTAATTGCAAATAGTTTCTGTAATTATTCGTTCCCTCTTGCAATTATTGTCGTTTTGCTAATGTATATTTATGTAGACCTAGGTAACTAAATCTTTTAAGCTGTAAGCTCTGTTTTTATATATATTGAAAATTAATGCATGTTTGTTGCATGAATTACAGATCTATTTATAACAATACACAATAAAAGTGATAGTAGTTCGGATAGTGAGCTAGAGTCAAAAATTAAATTCATTTCAATTTAAAAATGTGCAGCGGCATAAACAGTTTTTATTTTAATCAGCGCTTGGAATTTCAGGATTTTGGTACAAATAAACTTTGCTTATTATGACAAACGCGCTGATTATAATGACGCCTCTAAAATGAACTATGTCCGACTTTATGCGTTCGCTGTAGCAGAAGGTCGTA
>QCXZ01000064.1:31297898-31355814 GCA_025024175.1 Rhyzopertha dominica | reverse complement strand
CTTCAGTGTGCTCATGTGGTCATGCTTTCATGTTCAAAATACGAGTACAATAAAGCGTTACGAAACCTTCTAATGCATAAACATTTTATTTTGACGTTCTAAATGTAATTTTCAAAAGCCTGCTTGTTTTTCATAGATAAGAGAGTTAGTTATAGTTGCTGCTTGTTTTAAGATATTCAAAGTATGATAATTTAATGTCACATATCCATCGATAGTTGTTTACTTCGATTGGGTGGTAGTTTTGCGAGAGTTCTTTTTGTATTAGATTGTTGGTCATTCGAATAAATGCTGTCAAGTGGAACGGTAGTTTTGAATCTCAATGCAATGTAATTCTGTAATTACTCAAGTGGTAGTTATTACACTGGCGACGAGGATATACAAGAAATTTAGAAGATGTCTGTTGGGAAGATTGGTCAGTTCGAGCCAGGTGTTAAGAACTGGAATACGTATATATCATGTTTGGCGCAGTTCTTCAAAGCGAATAAAATAGAAGAAGTGTTAAAAGTGTCTACGTTAATCACGGTGGTAGGTTACGAGACGTATGAGCTAATGATGGATTTGTGCAGTCCACAGAAACCTGAAGAAAAATCCTATCTGCAGCTGGTGGAAATCGTAAAAAATCATTTACAACCACAACCATCGGTAATAGCTGAAAGACACAAGTTTCGGCTAAGGCGACAGGAAACGGGCGAAAGTGTAACTTACACAAAGTCAAAGGTCGCAACTCGCAAAAATCATTTTTTTTTAAATATCTCGCTTTTAATGTATTAAATCGTATTTGCCATAAAGTTGTAGACCAGTAAATTTTATCACAAGCAGTTTTGATAGATAGAGTGCGAAGAGTGCGAAGTGCTCCGCCTATGTGTCATGGCGCAAGGTCAATCATGAAACCCACTTCATAATATGATTTTTAAACTTAAACAGTCTTTAAAACTATTATTATATGATACATATCTATAAATAAATTAATTCCTGCTTATTTAATAATATTTCGGTACCTATATATCTTGCCTGGGAATATGGACCCTTTAATACGACCTTTTCTACCTCCTGGGTATTATTAAATGAGTAGGTATTTGATTTCTTTATAAATAATATCATATATTAAATAGTTAATGAATATAATGTTTAACGAATAATTCAGTTTAAATGGACTGGGATTAATAATTGAACTTTGCTATGACAAATGTATGCTGAGCGTATCCAGAAAATTAACTTAGGGGGAGGGGGGCAAAGCTCGAAACAAGAAAAATGTTAAATTCAAACAAGAAAAAAAACAGAAGAGGTGTGACTAAAATGTTTATTATACAACAAACCAATAGTTTGCAACAAATTTGTACTGTTAAATGTAAAAAAGCTGCTATTTCATTATCAAAATAATTTAGTTCCTTTGCGAGGGGGGGGGGAATTGTCCCTCTGCCCCCCCTGGCTACGCCACTGCTTCGCGTTCTACCTATTTCAAGGACGTTTTCTGTGATTTGTATGTATGTCCCTATTATTTCAGACAGTGGCGTAGCCAGAAAATTAACCTGGGGGGAGAAAGCTCCAAACACAAGAAGTACAAACAAGCAAAAACCAGAAGTTGTGTGACTTAAATTTTAATATTTAATTTGCTAAAATGTTTATTATACAACAAACCAATAGTTTGCAACAAATTTTTACTGTTAAATGTAAAAAACGCTGCTGTTCCATTATCAAAATAATTTAGTTCCTGGGGGGGGGGGGACAATTCCCCCTCTGCCCCCCCTTGGCTACGCCAGTGATTTCAGTTGAAAACAGGGACGCAATGTAAGCCTCTTTACTTGGCTAATAAGAGAATGCAGCCTCTCCGACGGTGCATGAGCCAAATTAATGCCAAAGATGCTCTCACTGCAGGCAACCCTAACCGAATAAAACTGAGAATTCATTTTTACAATTTATGCAAAACCGAGTGTGTTTATGTGAGAATTACAGTGTGCATGCCACCATGCCATCTAGTGGCAATACGGCAAATTCCTTTCGTCTCTGTTGAGAACTAATAGACGTAATTATTACGAGTGTGTTTAATTATTACTGTTAATGTTGAATATTCCTACATAAATCCTTTTTCGTTTCATAATAACTCTGCTACTAATGTCTACTACATGACATCCAAATAAAAGACGACCAAGAATTTTCTAAATCATTGATGTTTTAGAAAAGGTGGGCAAAGATGCTATGCTAGCAGGCACAGGTAAAAAGTTATAAAGTGTATTATATGCTTGGGTTTGGCTTACTAGATGCCAATGAAACAAGCATTATGTTTGTATAAAGTTTTATATTAACAAGCATGGACAATTAACAAACATAATTCGACATTACAATTGAAAGATACATACTTAGATGTCAATAATTCACATTACATAGAATACATCAGGACATACAGTGATGCTATTATGTTACATAAAAGTCTTCAAAGTTAAACAAAAAATCATATTAATAATAAGTTCTAAACTACTCGAATGTAGTTGACCAGTTTTGGTAATTGTTAATGAATATTTAAAAACAAAAAACTGAAAATTTCATGAAATTCAAGCAAGAAGAAGATGCATATTTAAGGCACCTGAACTGTTAAAACCTCTGGAACTTTTTATTCTTAAGTATTTTCTTTTATTTAAAAAATGTTTKACAGGAAMTTTAATTCGTAAMCTTTTTTAGCTCTTGTAAAGTTTTTTGATTAAACGCATCGTTTTGCTAAAAAAAAGTATAAACTTAAACTTGTTACTAACTTAAATTGAATTCAAAGGTTTATTTAATTTACAATTTTTCACTTAAATATTTAGTAATTTACAAAAATTGTTCAAAATGTTCACCATTTTGACGTAAACACTCCATTATTCTTTTTCTTATTACTGAACTCTTCTTAAAATCTCAACTCGAACTCCATTTCTGTAATAAACAATTTTTCTTCTCCGTTCCTAAATTGATGGAACAGGTGTTGCATACACTTTTTCTTGAAGGTGCCCCCAAAAAAAGAAATCTATCGCGTTCAAGTCAGGAGAACGAGGCGGTCAATTAACAGGAGCGTCAGGTCCTCTACCAATCCAGACGAAAATAATCAGATAACTACTTTATAACATATCCTGCATAATGAGGTGACGCTCCGTCCTGAAGAAACCACATTCTTTGTCTTATACCTAAAGAGACATTTTCCAGCAAATCTTCCAAAGTATTTCTTAAAAACTGTAAATAATTTTCACCATTCAACACTTCTGGAAGAAAATAAGACCCAATAAGGTATTCGTCAACTATTCCGGCCCAAACATTGACCTTAAAACCGTACTGATGATTTTTTTCAATTACAGCGTGATGATTTTCTTATGCATAAAAGTGCGTGTTATGATGGTTGAATACCGCACCATCTCTCGTAAAGGTAGCTTCGTCTGTAAATAACACGTACGGCAAAAAAATTTGGTCATCAAGAAGTTTGTTTTGAAACCACTTACAAAATCTAATTCTACTGTCAGAATCTGCTTGTCCTAATAAGTTTTGTACTTTTTAGAGCAATTCCTGGAGTACTGTCATTAGGGTAATCATTAATCCAATTCAATACTGTTTCTTCCAAACGAGGAACAACATCTCTTTGACGACCGCAGTTACGCATTCGTTGTTTGAAAAATTAGGATTCTCTTAGGCCTTCAAGCCGCTTTTTCTACAAGCAAAAGTTATTAAAATAATAGCAACCAAAACATTATAGCATTCTTTTTAAAATATTTCACCTATTCGGTATAAAACGATTAAGAAACAGAAGTTCGTAACGTCTTCCTACTGCAGCTGCATTACCGTCACACTTTCCATATACATAACAGTAAACTCTGCATTTGAAAAGTAATTCATGACATAAATTTCACATAAACTATCTTAGTCACTATGTGATTTTAAGGTTAGTTCACAAAATGTCATAATTTTATTTGTCACATTTTGTAAACAGCCTACTATATAGTATGAGTATGTAGTGAATTTAGCAAAAAAAATCAAGTTACCTTTGTATAACGATGCGTTTAATCAAAATTTTACAACAGCCAAAAATGTTTACGAATTAAATTTCCAATCAGGCACTATTTTTAAATGAAATATAGTACTTAAGAATAAAACGTTCCGAAGGTTTTAACATGTTTAGAAGTTATTAATAAAATATGATTTTTTGTTCAATTTTGAAAACCTTATAACTTTTTACCTGTGCCTGCTATCATATAAGTTTATTTAGACAATCGTCTTTATTTTATGTGTATTATTATTTATGATGGTTATTGTATCTCCCACATATTCTGACTCACCCTGTATTAAAAGAACACGAAAAAAGGATACTCTGGAAAAGTTAGGTAATCACTATCCTTGTCATAATATTATAGTGGCATACTTTAACATATAAGTATAAATTTATTTTATCTTCGGAAGATACACAAGCACATCAAGTGAATGGTACCGTCACATGAAAATGGCAATAACTGTCTTTGTAATATTCGTATTATATTACTGCTTCTTGTTTAAAAATACATTTTCCAACCGTTAAGTGATACACTTTAATGCTAGTAGAATTATCCATGAAGGTGGTGATGTAAATGTAAAAGGAATGGAAAGTGCCCGCAGTGGCACGTTCCGTCATGACAATGTCCAGCTTTTTTGCCATTAGCACGGCAATAAGTAGTACAAGGGCCGTTTCCTAGGATACCCAATATGCATATGAAACTCCTTTTTTCTCTCGCATGAATTAGTTCTGGAACAAACGATGAAATTAACCGGCAAAATAGATTTAATAACACAAAAATGGTTTTATTTGCATTTTTTTAACGATTTGTTGTTATAACTAACCATATATCTATATAATATGTTCACATGTACAGGGCATATACAGGGTATCCATAAATGTTTACTCTGATTTTAAGATTAAATATTAATCATATTTATGATGGTAACGTTTATTTTTTATTACAGGTCTACTAGGGAAACCATGAAGTTTCTGTACAGTTGTGTCTCATTGAACACTTTTGCAGCAAGGAGCGCTATGCGAGCTATATCGTAAAAATGGCTTTCTCCCAGAAGAAAGTTGTGTGGCTAGCAAAAAAAAATTGCCGGTATTGTTCAGCAAAAGTTTAGGTCCCATTAATGGAAGAAAGCACCTGATGTCTAATTAATCAGAACTGCTGCTGCGCAGTAATCGGCGAATTGTTTTCTGCTAGCCACACAACAAATTAAGCTTCTTCTGGGGGCGATGTCATTTTTATGGTATAGATCACACAGCAGTCCTTGCTGCAAACATCTTGAACGAGACACAACTGCACATGAACTCCATGGATCCTTAGAAGACCTGTAATAAACAACAAACGTTACTACCATTGGTCGAATAATAAATTAGTTTTAAATACTGGTCGGAAAGTGGCGAACGTACACGAAGTGGTCAACTCTAGCTGGTGCCGACGCGATAGAAGAGTCGTCGCTCGTCTGTCAATGGTCAGCCATCGAAGCGAACAGTGCATAGTTTATATATCGTAGCAGTTTGTATTCCATTACATTTATTAAACTACAGTCAACTAATCGTATCGATTATTTCTTCAAGCAATCCCAACAAAGTTTTTTGGTCCTTCGAGCCGGATTGGTAATTGGTGTTACCAAATAAGCTTACAGAAGAATAGCAGATCGGCGTTGGAAGGTCAACCAGCGATTAGCGAAAGCAGGTGCCATTCCAAGCGCGACCAGCTGCAGCGGTGCCAGATCGCCCGTAACAACAGGCCAACAGACGATACGTACTGCAGAGCTGGGCAATCAAACAAGCGTGCAAGACAAGGACAGCGGGTAGTGAGTCATTCCAATTCCTACATACTTATATCCGTTCTTGCCTATGTGTTGCATTGCACATTTTGTCAGTTGCATTTTCTAATCATATCATTCGATTCAAATATTTCATTCAAGTTTACTTATCAAAATGAGTAAAGTCAAAGCAAAGCCTAGCAATTCAGACATTGAACCACCAATCAATGATATAAAAACAGCAATACAAAAACGCGAGGTCTTTAAAAGACGCTTGATGTCATTTACAGATTTCGTGAACAAAATCAAAGATAATGCTATAAATGAAACGATCGTGCTTGAACTCGAGAGCCGAATAGAAAATCAAAATTCTCTGTCGGTAGAATTTAATGAAATTCAAACCTTCCTAGAAATCAATAACGAAAGCGATATTGATCAGCATCTAGCAGCAAGGTTTGAGTTTGAAAACGAACATTTCAAATTTGTAGCAATGGCTAAACAAATTTTAAACGAAGCCTACTCAAAAAGGCCCGTGCAATTAGAAGACATACAGTTTTCAGATAATGTCAAATTACCACAAATTAATTTGCCTAAATTTACCGGCCTATATGACAATTGGTTGGAATTCAAAGATATGTTTCAAAGTTTGGTTGGCAGACGTCACCATCTAGATAACATAAGCAAATTTCATTATTTGCGATCAAGCCTTGAGGGTGATGCAAGGCAAGTGATCCATTCATTGGAATTCTCAGCTCAAAATTATGAGGTAGCGTGGCAACTCTTGTGTGAAAGGTATGATAACGAGCAAGTTTTGATTAACAATCATTTAAAGGCATTGTTTAGTGTCAATCAGATTTCTCGCGAATCGGCAAATGATTTACGAAAAATGCTAGATATTATGTCTAAACATATGCGAGCTTTAGAAATTCTAAAACAACCGGTTTCACATTGGGACACCATCATAATTTATGTCATGAGTGAGAAGCTAGATAAAACCACAGCCAGAGAATGGCAAGAATTTAACATCAAATATAATGTTCCTACCCTCAACGACTTCAAAAAATTCATACAGAACAAAGCAGAGTTACTAGAAAGTCTTGAAACGAGAGACAAAAATTCAGCTATACTAAAAGAGAAACAGGTAATTTCTCATCATAAACCAATTCACAAAAAACAATTTACAGCAACAATTGCAAACAGTAAATGCCCCGTTTGTAAGGGTAACCATCTAATATATTTCTGTAATGAATTTATAAAACTAAACATTCCTGGCAGAATGGAAAAGGTTAAGGTTTCTAAATTATGTCTAAATTGTCTGAAGAGTGGTCATGAAGTGTCACAATGCAAATCTGGACCATGTAAGGTCTGCAACTCAAAACATAACACTTTAATTCATGTAGATACAAAGGTTAGCTCTTCAATTGATTCCGTCCAAGAGGGTGCTAGTGCTAGCACTAACAAACAAGTAAATCTGTCAAATCACGTGCGATATTGCAATGACGTTTTATTATCAACAGCAATGATTCTGGTCGTGGATTCACAAGGTAATAAGCATTCATGTAGAGCTCTTCTCGACAGCGGTGCACAATCCAATTTCATTACGGCTGATCTTTGCAATAGATTACAATTGAATTGCACAGATTCCAAATTATCCATCATCGGCATCAATAATGTTCCATTTAACCTAGACAAAAGTTGTTATATAACGATTTATTCATCCAGTACAAATTACAAGGCAGGACTAAATTGTTATGTTCTAAATAAAATCACAGATTACTTACCCAATCAATCCTTTTCGAAATCCGATTGGAATATGCCAGACCATATCCAGCTGGCTGATCCAGATTTCAATGAATCCAGAGACATAGACATCCTAATAGGAGCTAGTCTGTTCTGGGATCTCATTCAGAGCGGTAGTATCAAACTAGGGAAATGCATGCCATCATTACAGAACACAAAACTAGGGTGGATAATTTCAGGTATCATACCTGCTCCGGCTAAACGTTCATCTTGTCATTTTTCAAAGGTGATTCAGTCAAACAATGATGAATTAAAAAGATTTTGGGAAATTGAAGAGATTCCTTACGTTCCTCAATTTACCAAGGAAGAACGTTTATGTGAAGATCATTTCAAGGCCAACACCACTCGTACAGTGGAAGGCAGATTTGTAGTAAAACTTCCTCTCAAAGTTCCTTCGAGTTCTCTAGGTGATTCAAGAGAAACAGCCATTCGTCGATTTCTCAATCTAGAAAGGAAATTCAAAGACARTCCTGAGTTTAAAACTCAATACATTGAATTCATCCATGAATATGAACTGTTGGGTCACATGTCCAAAATTCCAGAATCTACAGGCAAATTCATAAGCAATTACTTACCTCATCATGCAGTAATAAAAGACAGCAGCATCACTACCAGGTTGCGTGTAGTCTTTGACGCTTCTTGTCCTACCAGTTCAGGAATTTCATTGAACGACATTCAATACATAGGCCCCAAAATACAAAATGATCTAATTGGCATTCTAATTCGCTTTCGACAACATTCCTATGTCGTTTCAGCAGACATAGAAAAAATGTATCGACAAATCCTAGTTCACCCCAATGATAGACATTTGCAAAACATCATTTGGAGAGACAATCCTGAAGATTCTCTGCAAACATACCAATTGAATACAGTTACTTTTGGTACAAGCTCAGCCCCATACTTAGCAATTCGATGTCTCAATGAATTGGCAATTCAAAACCAAAACAAACACCCGAAGGCTTCATCAATAATTCTACATGACACCTATGTAGATGATGTTCTCACTGGTTCAGACAGTCTAGAAGAACTCGCCAATACATGCCAAGAATTAGACACCATGTTGAAGCAGGGTTGTTTCAATCTTCGCAAATGGATATCAAGTAATCCTAAAATTGTGGATGTAGTTGGTGGCTCATCAAAAACAAGTAATGGTATTCTCTCAATAGGGAAAGATCAAACTTGTAGGACTTTAGGAATTTTATGGGATAGCAATCAAGACATACTTTCTTATAAAATCAGCGAAAGCAACATATCAAACAAAATCACAAAACGTCAAATTCTTTCTGAAATTGCACAGATATACGATCCTCTTGGCATGGTAAGCGCATGTACCATTATTGCAAAAATTATGATACAATCATTATGGTTGCAAAAGTTGGCCTGGGATGAACCAGTGCCAGATAAAATAAAAGAAAAGTGGTTTCAACTAAGATCTCAATTGGTGGTATTAAACCTTCTTCAAATTCCCAGACATGTTAGTTGCAAGAACCACACTAGTATTGAAATACATGGTTATTGTGACGCTTCCAAGGACGCATATGCAGCATGTATTTATGTAAAGAGTATCAATTCAGAAAATAACGTTGCAGTAAATTTGTTGTGTGCAAAAACAAAAGTTGCTCCTATTAAAACAATCTCTATTCCTAGATTAGAGCTTTGCGCAGCACTTTTATTAATCAAACTCATGCAACAAGTAATTAATTGCATGATAAAATCAGCAAAATATTTTTACTGGACTGATTCTCAGGTAGTATTGTGCTGGTTAAACACAGAACCCAGTCGGTTACAAACATTTGTTGCAAATAGAGTGAGTCAGATTCAAACTTCAAGTTCAGTATCTGATTGGTTTTACGTGCCTACAAGTCAGAATCCAGCCGATCTTGCATCTCGAGGAGTACTTCCCAAGCAAATTTTAGATTCTAATCTTTGGTGGCACGGTCCGGAATACTTGCAAGCTTCAAATTACAATTTTTCTAATAAATCCAATTTCAAGAAGACAGATGACATACCTGAACTCAAAAAACACTGTTTGACTACTATCAGTTCAAAAACAATGTCATTTCCATTTCATAAATTTTCAAAATTCCACAAAATTAAACGTGTTATGGCTTACTGCCTCAGGTTTATTTCAAATGCAAAGGCAAACAAAAATGCAAGAATTTCTGGTGCACTATCACCTATTGAGCTAGATCAAAGCATGAAAAGACTTGTCAAAATTGCTCAGTATGAATGTTATTCCCCAGAAATATC
Source organism: Rhyzopertha dominica (assembly GCA_025024175.1). NCBI lineage: Eukaryota > Metazoa > Arthropoda > Insecta > Coleoptera > Bostrichidae > Rhyzopertha > Rhyzopertha dominica. Next base: position 31,345,998 of record QCXZ01000064.1, on the reverse strand, counting down.
AAAATTAAAGAGTGATTCTTTAAACAGAGCGAATCGTTTAACTGCCTTATCTCCTTTTATTGATAAAGATGGTTTAATAAGGGTAGGAGGCAGGTTAAAAAATGCAAAATTAACATATGATTCACAACATCCACTACTGATTGATGGTAAACATGTCTTAACAAAATTGATTTTTGAACACCTTCATCTTGAGTTGCAACATGCAGGTCCTCAATTGTTGCTAGCCACTGTGCGTCAGAATTTTTGGCCCACTGCAGGAATGGGCATTGCAAAGAAGATCACCCGTTCTTGCATAACTTGTTTTAAATTAAATCCAAAATCCAATTCTCCTATTATGGCTGATCTTCCATCAGAAAGGGTCAATATTACAAGCCCATTTAACATTATTGGAATCGATTATGCAGGTCCATTTCTTTTGAAAGATAGGAAAGGCCGTGGATGTAAATTACAAAAAGGGTACATCTGCGTTTTCATTTGTTTTACAAGTAAGGCCATTCATTTAGAGTTAGCTACAGATTTAAGCACTGAATCATTCCTAGCATTATTGAGACGATTTATTTCAAGGAGAGGTAAGCCCTCCCAAATTTGGTCAGACAATGGCACCAATTTTCAAGGTGCAAAAAATTATTTACAAGAATTACAAAATTTCTTAACTATGCAGGAAAATTCTATTATTGATTGGTGCTCAAAAGAATCTATTTCATGGAAATTTATTCCTCCCAACTCACCACACTTCGGTGGTTTGTGGGAATCCGCTGTTAAACAAGTAAAGTTTCATTTATATAGAGTTTTAAAAGACACTAAACTTACATATGAAGAATTTTATACAATTCTTATCCAAATTGAGGCAACCCTTAATTCCAGACCATTATATCCTATGTCATCAGATCCTAATGACTTTCAACCTTTGACTCCTGCCCATTTTCTAATTGGAAGGCCATTAACCAGTTTGCCAGATGTAGACCGGCGGACTACCCCAACTAATCGACAATCCCGATTCGAACTACTACAAGCTCTTCATCAAAATTTTTGGACAAGGTGGTCCAAGGACTACCTCAACACCCTGCAACAGAGGGGCAAATGGAGAACCGGCAACAGGAACCTCCAGCTTGGTGAACTGGTGCTCATCAAGCAGGACAACATTCCAACATATCGATGGCTTCTGGGACGCATCGAAGACCTACATCCAGGTGGTGACGGAGTGGTGCGTGTGGTCAGCGTGAGAACGAACAAGGGGGTGTACAAACGAGCAGTGTCCAAGTTATGTCCACTTCCTATCACAGACGATAACTAAAAAACAAATAAATACAAATATTAATTCTATGCAATATATACTATGTTCTTGTTATACTGATTACTTATACTATGAATGTACTTACCTTGTATATGTATGTAAATTAACTCACCTCTATGTATGCTAATTTCATGTCATGGTATTGAACATTCGTTCAAGGCGGGAAGTGTGGTCGAATAATAAATTAGTTTTAAATACTGGTCGGAAAGTGGCGAACGTACACGAAGTGGTCAACTCTAGCTGGTGCCGACGCGATAGAAGAGTCGTCGCTCGTCTGTCAATGGTCAGCCATCGAAGCGAACAGTGCATAGTTTATATATCGTAGCAGTTTGTATTCCATTACATTTATTAAACTACAGTCAACTAATCGTATCGATTATTTCTTCAAGCAATCCCAACAACCATAAATATAATTAATATTTAATCTTGAAATCTGTACAATCTTATTTTTTATTCTGGAATATTCATATGCGCAATTTAAAATACATACTTTACCTACCTACAGTAAGAATATATTATATGTTTTTAAAATTTTATCGTAGTGTTGCCAATTTATTGATTTTTATAAAGAATACTAAATTCAAATGTACTAACATTTCGACAATCAAACCTCACAAATGATTTGCCGAAGTATGGCTTGCCTTGTCACAATGATATCTCCACTTCTATTTATAGAGGGCATTTATTAGCAGTAATTTGATGGATCACGGTAATGATTATGCAAAGGGAATACTTTGGATCATTAACGTACAGGCGTTGAGAATAAACGGACGTGGTACTGTAGTGTGTTTTATTGGATTTTCTGAAACACAAAATCAAGCATATTTTTAATAGGTTCTTGACGTTTACCATTTGAGGAATTCATCCTGAAATTGAATAACTAAGACAAAATATTTATTTTAAGTTCTGTCGGTCTTCATGTGTCTTGGGGGGGGGTTCTATCCCAGAACACCCCCTTCCCCCATGACATACTGCTAAACGGTGGGATACTATAAAAACCAAATCAATACTTATACATGTTTTCACTACAATTGCACTTTCGTGGACTAAATCATATAAATGCTCGTTTCTTGACAGGAACATATTCTCCACATTTTGTAGAATTTGTGTACTAAAACTTATTTTCAAGAGATGGAACTTACACGTATCAAGTTATCAAGATACTCGTTAGCTTTTTCTTTTTGTATAATAATTGTTAGCTGTAAAGTAAATAAAATGCATTTCTTTTAAATCCCTTCTTATGCATTTAGGGTAATAAAATGCTTCCAGGAATAGACGTAATTTATGTAAACGTTTATAGAATAAACTGAATTTGAAACATGATGTACACTTACCTTGTTTGCTACCTTCTCCTCTGGAGATATAACTCACAAGAAATACACTAACAAATAAGTAGGCGATAACTACGTAAGATCTAGACATTCTCTTTGGCGTTCTTTATCCTTAGCGTTCTAACTAGAACAATGTTTTGCATACTTCCACCTTATATAACCTGTGAGGATGATGCACCCAAACTTTTATTTTACGCATACCATGTTTACAGTTTTGTAGCTCCTCTCGTGATGCAAGCGGTTGTTGGATAAAATTGGTACATCCCCTTGCTGATTATGTATGCTGCTCTATTGTTGTAGTAATAGAATTCCAACACTGCTCTTCCCACTGGACATTACTAGCATTATTTTATATTCAGTAAGGTTAATGGCAGTTTAAACTGCAAAGACGATATGCTTTTTCCATGACATTATTTGAATAACCGTTATTAATAATGCCGCGCATAATATTACACGATGGTTTTGTAGATACCTCTTTAACTAAATTTGATTGTGATTATAATGAGGCACATAAAATTACACCATGGTTTTGTACGTAGGAAAACCTACCTATTTAACTAAATTTGATTATTCTCTTCCTTGTTATAGGAAAAGCAGAATTCTTAATAGCCACAGGGTTTTATAAAGGGTTTGTCTGCAATGTTACAAAGAAGAAAACTTGAAGTTGAGGTATTAAGGGCATTTGACAAGAAAATACATATCATTTGGTTAATTATATTGTGTGGAAAGTCTTCAATAATATGATGTCGGATGGTGGTCGAGAGTATTCAGGTTGTTAAAGACAAGTACAACGGTTTCTTCTTCTACAAATAGCCCGACGTTTGCCAGTTCTGCGGCAAATAGAGTTGCACATCCTCCACATTCTTAAGTTACACAGGAACTGCCTTTCTTGCGTCAGGAACTCGAGCGCTGAAAGTTGCAGTTATTTATAAAATGTGCAAAAGAAATAATTGCAATTTAAATTGAATTATAAACTTACTAAACAGCAATATATAATCCTTCTGTATACACATTTTGAGCCACAAAAATCTGTTGCTGCCGTGGAAAAAAGCTTTATGTCAGTGAGGTCGATAGTTTAGCAGATTTAAACGGTAGAGATCGGTGATTCCTATAGAAATTCTCTTTTTTATGGTAAATTAAAAAAAAGGATATAGATATAGAAAAATAGATATAGAATCTTTGTGACCATAAAATTATCTGGAAATGACGCTGAGGGATAACGTTCGTAATGTTTGATATCCCTTGTTATTCAGAATGGTTCACATTCTGTGGTACACACGGTATAACATTTTCGTATTATTATTGCAAGAAGAATGGTTGACGTTTAGGCTACACTTTCTGATACATCCACTATAGTTTGAGTAATTTTAAACTAAGCACTTGGTGCAATACGGGATTCTTTATTTCGTCTGTAATATTTAAAAAAATCTAAGAGTAGAGACAGCAATACGATATGCCGCCATAAAATAAAAGGATACCTATTTATGTAAAATGTGCACAATGAAATTGACATAATTACTGCGTAGTAAATAATATTTGCATGGCTTAAACATTCTAGAAAGAAAAGCAAATTTGCAGTCAATGTAGAAGGTGTATGACAATAATTTAATAAAAAAATATTGATGAACTTTGAATATAGGTAAACGCAGGGATAGCTCGAATTTTATTTTTTGAGGTGGTATATATCATTGTCGGTTACCTTAACATATTAATATAATTGCTTTTGAGATATGAGGTCATCGATAATTTTTTTAGGTAGCCACACTCCGTTGTTCAGGTTGAGCTCGTGTTTCTAAATACAATCATGCCCAAACGTGGGTTCTGCCACGTATTATCCAGAAGTTTTGATAAGAAAGTCGTCAACGCCTTACACTAAGAATATAGTTTGATTTAGCTCAAGAAAAATGAGACAATAAAATACATTTCAGCGATTTCCTACAGTATTACTTGATGCATTTTGTATGTCATATTTTCTGAAAGATGATGCTAGTTAATGTTGTAGGAATCAACTGTCGTGTAGTCTGAAACTAATTTCAATTCTTGAACTGATACAAACTATATTATATTTTTTATCGTTATGACTTTTGATGACTTCTGAATATAGTTGGAGGTCCTACTTGAAGGATATCATCATATTCTGAAAAACTTAGTATACTATACATATTTTTGTTTATTATTTTAAAGATATTTACCACTGGCATAGAATTAACGAACTTCTACCATAATACCTGGTAGCAAAGTGGCGAAAAACATGTGTATTTGAAATATATTATTTGTTTAATAAAAACATTTACTGCGCAATATACGAACTTAACAAAATAATAATTTTTAGGCCCTAGTCGATTGAAATTGTAGATCAATGATCTTACCTAGATCTTTATCATGATTTGCATCAACGAAGGAACACAATGCTATTAAAACATTTAGGCCTATCAGTGCAATTACAATTTTAACACCCATCTCTTATAACTAACAAAGAAGTACTGGCGTTGGTAACGCATAAATGCGAGCTCTTGTACGTATTAAAAAGAGAAATACGTACACCTAGCATCATTATAGGGTTTATCCAGTCACGATCGGCTAATGGTAAGTATGCTGCTTTTTATTCCTTTTACATTAAATGCGTGAAGACCAATAATATAGTGATTGTTACTTTCGTTGTATTTTGTGACTAAGCGGGTAACTATCCAGCCTACGATTTAATAATCAAGAAGATAAATATAGCAAAATTAAATACAGTGTAATCCTACAAAATATGACGAACAGTAAAAATAACTGACATTCCATCATATGATAACAAACGACTGAGTTGTAGATGTAGTGTTCAGAAACTAGAACAAAATGTTTCGCTTAAACCTTTTTCTTGCAATGATTTTGTTGAACACCGCTATAGCTGTTTGTTCACCGATAATTTTGAGAACATCAGGTAGTAGTAAGCATTTAACCATTTGAATTTAACTATAGCAGAATTTGTTCTTTTTCAGAAAAAGAAATCGTTCTTTCTCGCCAAAAACGAATTACGTGTGATTTGCTATCGTTTTCGTATAAAGGATATTCGCCGTCAAGACATGCTTGCATGGCGCATTGTTTGCTGAAAACGAGGACCGGGGGGTTTTGTTCTCTTGGTGTTTGTAGATGCGTTGCAAGCAGGTCTCTAGATAGCATTCTGTGGGGATTCGTAAAGGGATTTTTCTGATATATTATAAGGATCCAGGAATTGTCCCGTCAAATATTTGAAGTTACAAACTTTTCTCATGTAATATCTACGGTGTTAAGTTAATGGTAAGAGACTGAAGCATTTGTGTTTTTAGATATTGTTGACCAAGTATTGGCGTATCACCTGCATCGCACTGATTCCGTCGGTGTATTCATCCTCTTGGAAAAAATGTTCTAAAAACCCTAAACTGTGTATGAAGAGCAAATATATTTATTATACATCTTGTTAATAATCATAAAACGGTTGTGTTTAATCCTTATAGTAACAATTTGTTTTAATAAAGCCAAACCAATACGTGTTAATCACTATTTTAGTAAAATAAATCTCATATTTTTACAATTCTTAATAAATATTTATTTTATTAAAAAATGGTAACTACACGTTCTTTACAGCTAATACTAGCAAATAGGATAGCACCTTTGAGATATTGATGCATTTGCGCAAAAGATCTGATATATATTGTACACATAATTACTTTACTTAAACGCAATCTAAAATTTTTTATATTTATTTATACTTACGATGCCGTTGAAGTTAAAAAGACTTCAATACAGCTAGTAAATTTAGAGAATACTGTTTGTGAGCTTTACATGAACTCTCCCTATTTAACTTGAATGGTTACACGTTATCCTCAGTGCCAGTAATGGTGAGGGCGGTGGTGGATACAATGATGTGAATGGTAATGGAAGTACCAACGGCTCAGTTATGGGTTTCTCTTAATCTCAGTAAAAATAACCGTAAGTATACTTATCCTTTATTTACTCATATACAAGTATACTTAAACACTTATTTTATTATGTTGGAGAAATCAAATACGAAAGACTCCTTCCTGCATTTGCACTTGTCGTTTATGCAGAAACCTCCTCGCCGCTCATTTATTATGCAGCTCAAAGCACACAGGGAATTTTGGAATGAAAACCCTTTAAATTTGAGGAACAAGAAGGGACTGCAAAAGTTGAACTGTTCAGCGTCCATTAAATTTTCCTCGCTACCTGAAAATTTGCGCTGAAACATATGAAAAATGTTGCAAGATATACATACTCTCAAATAGAGCTTGAGTGGTTAAACACAGAATAGCGATGTTTAAAGTTCCCAGCAGTAGCAAGTTCATTATGTACGATAGCGCGCAAAAATTTTATCTGCATGCTCAGAATAAACAAACGACCCGAATGCATCAGACCGTTAATTTGTGTATTTATAGCAGCATTGCAGTATTTTAAATATGCGAGTACCTATTTTGTTTACAAAGTTTTAATCCATACCGAACTAGTTCCATTATATAAGCAAAAGCCTTGCAAGAGGTAAAGTTTTACTTGGCATGTGTTTTTAATTAGGTAAACTAGTCAAATTCCAAGTTTTCGGCGTCGTTGACCTTAAGAGTTATGTCGAACAATGCTAATATTGCAATTTTCTCCATTTTAGTTTCATACGTTTTTCCCCATATTAAAGGTTTCGTAGCTTGAGCGCGTTGGCCTTATCAATTAATTTTAGGAAAATAGAATTCTTTGATGGATTTGTTTTACTGCCAATCCATTGTTTACCCTTTCTTTTTATTCCTTCCACACCAGCACAGAGGTAGAGTAATAAAACGCTCTTTGATAACGTGGTTACCTCAGTAGGTAGAGCCCACGAAGCAATGATCATTTAATGCAAGCTAATTAATGTTTCTCCTCGCTCCCCGTATTCATCGATGGCCGCGGATGCTCACGATCAGTTGATCTTAGAGTATTTATTCTTCTTCTTGTTTTCCAGCGTCATCACCACTGTCAACTGGCATTTGCACAGAAAGAAATTCATTAGTTGGCTCATTGTATTCATCTTCTGAGCCAGGAATTATATATGGGGCAATGTTGCGTGACATTCCTGTTCAAGTAGCACATATTAGTATAAGTAATATAAATATAATAAACTGATTTTAATAACATCTCAGGATCTTCCGTAATAGTTATTTGAGTAAGACTAGATTTACTACACATTCATCCCCAATCATTTTATATCGTACCTGTTATACCATAACTGAACTTGATGGTAGGTCATTACTGAATCATATTGTGATTCACTACCAAAATTAAATAAAGTAGACATTTTAAGGTAACGCTGTCAACAGTTAAATAATAAAATGTGATTAAACATTGTTTTCCTGTGAGTACGATATCCTCACTATCAGCATTTTTATCTTTAAAAATTATAGTAACTGAAATAGTATATCTTTTTACTCAAAATTCCGTTATTTATTCGGTTACCGGCATCGAGGTTCAATGTTACCTCATCATCGGACCAGGCTACAAAATTAAAGCATATAGGTATACATACGAAAAAACGCAAAKTAATGGAACATACAATTACATCATTTATACAGTGACACTTTTTTATTTACACCTGAATGCTAATTTTTCAAAAAAGATTTTATTAACGATGTTGGTTAGAAATTCATTTGGGAATTTAGAGTTATGTCACTGTATGATCTAATTATTTCCAAAATTCCTAATGAGTCTAACTCGAACTTTAATAAGTGACCCTTTTGTTGAATATGTAATATATTAACATTACTATTAATTTTAAAACTGTGGTATCTAAAAGATGGTTTGCGAATAACTGATGAATATAAATATTCCTAAGGTATCTCGTCGATGCAGTCAGCAGGACAAGAATACCAATATCCTCACCTGTAGGTAACAAAAACTACGTATACACAATTTGAACTGTTGTTTAGATCTTCGGCGGCTTGCATCATTGACTAACTGCTTTCAATTTTTCATCAAAATTTAATTCTATTTATTTTTTTTTATCGATGAGCTCTTTCTGTCCATATGGCACTTTATTAGATGCTTCACTAACATAACTATCGGAAGCAATAATTATATAGCATTTGAACAGTAATCGTTCTCTGTATATTAGAGATGATTAGAGCTGACTAATGCAAGTTATTATGGTCTTTACTCCAAAAGACTCGATGAAGAAGATAATCATTCACAGTATATATTAAGAAATATGAAAACACTGATTATCTAAAAGTGAATGATGAATGCTTTGTGGACTATTAGAACTGGGAATATGATGTTACAGAAAAAAAACGTCGCGCCTTACTACTCTATCTGTAAGCTGGTAGGGAAATCAGAATAAAAGGGGACTAAGAGTGAAAAATCTAATTAAAAATTTAATTTTCCCAGAAATTGGTAAATATGACCGAAATGATGCTACATTTTTAGAAAATTAAAAGTGTTTTTATATTCTCACAAGAGGTAAATGTTCTAATTTAAGAATGTCGAATTGGATTTTAACTGAGAGCAATATACCCATTTAAACAGAAATCATATGATGAGGATGTTTCATTTTATTTTGTTTATTTTGCAAGAAACCTGATGTTTAGTGACGAATCACAATTTTAATTTGAAAGGTGCTCTAAACAAATAGTGTCGCATTTGGGCGACAGAATATGCTTTAAAATTCAAGACTGCGTTGCATTCACGGTGAATTACTACGTGGTGTGGATTTTGAATGAGTAGAGTGATAGTGAAAAAATGGGGTAGTCAATTTTGCAAAAAAATTGAACGCATGTCGACGGGTTTAAGGATTAGTGAATTATAAGTTGATGCAAGCAAACCCAAAACAGCGCGAGAATTTAAAAATGAAATGGACGGTTCGTTAGATAAATAAATAAAATAAAAAATCAAGAATTGGGTATTTCAGCGTTTTTTTTTATTATACATTCCGAACGATACAATTGAAATAAGACTGTTTTTTAATTTCTTTCAATATTGCCTAGAACTTGAGATATTAATTAATATAAATTAAGGAATTCCGTTGTGATGTCATAAGTGAACAATCAGGTTGTACCGTGTTGAAAAGAGGGATAAACAACAATCGGAGTAACATCGTGTACAGCTGACCACTAACAGTACAGTGACAGCTGAGCTGAATCATCTGTAAACGCGTTTTTTATGTATTGTGTTTGTTTGTTTTTGTTTATCGTTCATTGTTCTTGCGTTAATTAAGCATCATCAAATACAAACACAACAAATCCAACACCGGCACAAGATGATAATATTTAGAAAACCACGTGTGTTTACAATCAGCTTGTCTGACGCCCGCCATCAGACCGTGATTTGACAGACACAAAGGAATGCAAAGTAACACTGTCGCCAAGTTGCATATTTCCGATTTCAGTTAAGTCGTCACATCCTTTGGAGGGCATTTTAAAATAGTTCAAGTTTGATTTGAATATTCACGTACTTAAATACATTTTTTATACTAACCAAAATATGGAATTATTTGCATATGTTACAATTACAACAAAAAGTAACGAAACTATATTGAATTCCGGAATTTTTACTTCACTGAAATAGCCAATTGTAAATTTGCAAATTGCGCGTTTGATGTTCATATTATCGCAAATTTATATTCTCTTCGGTAGCTTGCTGGAACGTTTTTATTTTTGTTTATACAGGGTGTCTTCTAAATTACCGCCACTGTTTAGATATGGAGGCAATCCTTATGTCTGATCATTTATCATGATATAGTTCAATTAATTCCAAAAAGTTGTTGCCCCATACCTAAACATTAATTTCGTTGGAAAATTGAAAAGTTAATTTTTGGTCGATTTGCGCCAACCTGTAGGAATTCAGAGTTTTTCGAAAACGGTTCGTTCTAGCAAAATGCAATAAGAGGTCCTTTTTTGTACCTTATTTGTTGCTTTTTTTGAAAATAGTGTCGACCTTTTTGACATTTCACACACACCTTTTTTCAAAAAGAAAACCCCTCTGCCCCTTCCTCTACGCCGTCTCTGTTACAGATATGAAAAATGCTTTATGCCAGATAGTTAGCAGTGATCTATTATAGCATTCTGCCAAAAGTCGTAAAGCTTCAAAAAACCGTTCTCTAAAAAATAAAAAAAATCGAAAATTTTTTTTAACTTCAACACTAGATCAAAAATGAGGTATTTCCGGACACATGTTTATATAGACTTTTCGTCATAATTTCACGTCAGGAACACGCACTAGAAATGATGACATCGAATTTAGAGACAGCCTGTATAATGTGCTTCTTTCGTCACTTTTGTAAAAGAGTGTTATAATATGATAATTATATTTCAAGAAATGAAATTGTTATTACTTACGAAAGTAATAATGTTATCATCTATGTAGCATAATTTGTTACATCATAATTATAAAAAGATTAGAATTAAGCTAAAACAAAAATCAGTCAATCAGTATCACGTAAATAACCACATAAAACAAATAAGATTACTTTTCCGGTTAAACGCATATTTTTGTCTGCATTCATAAGAGCAACTAAGCTTCTTTATGTTATTCAATTAAGTTTGGATTAAACTTTTAAAACACGTTTAGTAACTGGCGTTTAGACGTCTGATTTTGCACAAAAATTACTGACTGTGATACTTTCCTAATTAGCATTTCTATTATTCTTCATTGAACTTTTCTTAGTTTAACCATTTTACACACAATTAATTTCTTTGTTTGCTTAATAATAATTTAAATATTGCTATTGGTTAGTACTGTTACCTTAATCTATTAGTGCACTTTATTATGGAATATTGTTGCCTTATTTTATTTATTTATTAAGACTTCCTCCGTAGTAGAAAGACCAGTTCAAGTCTGCTAACTGCCCACGGAAATAAATCACTCTAGTGATTAGAATAAGGTAATCTATTCCATTATCGAAAATAGTAGCAAAATACTAGAGCTTGTCCAGTGATTGTCTGCATTAGAATAACCTTGAACTGTGATGTAAATTATTATTTTTGAATGTAGATCACAGTTAGGCGTGGCAAGATTGAAACGAACACAAAACACAAAATACAAACAGCTTAAAAATATTGTTTTAAAACCGTAATTTGTCTTATTTTTCGGAAAATTTGATATACCTCGTTTTCTTTTCATACCTACTTTTAAGAATTAACCTACATATGTTCCAAGACAGAAAGACTGCCGTGACATGTACCTACATACGTATGTAGTTTTGGAGCTCTTCCTCGGATTTTGAGAAAGACGTCAGCTGACGTACCTGCTTACCATCTGCACCTATCGCAGTAATGATTCAAAGATGTTTGCAATGCGTAAGAGACATACTTCAAAATTAATGTAGTTTTACATTTAGTTTTAGCACGACCGCTGTTTCTCGCTAATCTCTGTACGACGTACGTGATTCAGATATTAATTAAAACTTGAAAAGGTTCTCTCCAAAGACATGTGCACTTATTATGTTAGTTTTAGCGTAGGTTCGGGTACTGTTCATATAATTTTCAAGTTTGAATGCGTTTGTGTAAAGAAAAACTGGAAAGGGCGAACTTATATACAAATCATATATTTATTTCCAATTGTTAAAATATTTCACTTGCAATTAAGGGAAACAAAGAGCAACCGGCAAACGCAATGTTTTATTTCTCACTGATGGTAGAGGTTGTGGGAGTAGTGGTATTTGTCAGGCTACAAACAAATACACCTCCTGCCTCCTCTACAAATGGAATTTAACATCCCTCTTTTTCTGCAAGAAAAGTGGCATCTTCGTCTGTTTCTCCTAGTACAGGTGGTAGATATGAGAACAGCTCTCTGGTCCCTCACATTAATTGCATTGGCTGCAATATTACACAGTCACACAATCATCTTCGTAGAAAACTCCTTACCTTGAACGGGGAAATCATGTAAGACAGGTAAACACGTGACAAGGGCGTTCACAACAATTACAAAGATAAGGAAGAACCGTACACTATTCATATTAACGTTTTACCGCTCTTCAAGGAGAGTTTTCAGTACTAACTGCATCCGAAAGAGACATCCTTGCTTATAGTGTACAACGAATTTATTAATTATTTATTTATTTAACACATACACCTACGTGTTAACAATACATCTATTACCACTTGAACAAGTTCCAAATACTCCACGTCCATCGTCCTCTGCACGTACAAACGCCAATTTTACAATATCCTCCCTGAAAGCCCTTCAAGAGGCAGTGGGCCGCGCAAGCAGAACTTTGGATGTTCAACCCTGACACTGTCATCGTCATCAAGTCACAGGTCACCCGTTTTTGGCGAGAAAGAACCTTTTGATGTCCTGAAACTACTTGATAGAGTTTAATCATTGTTTCTAATTATTGTAGTCACCTGCATTATCTGATGGCAGTTTGGATAAAGCGAACGCATAACATAGAACTAAGGATGAATTTAGCAAGAAAAATAATGAAAAGAACTGAGTTTTGTTCATTTTTGTATGAGTCGAGGGGTTTCACTGCAAAATAAGTTGTACACAAAAACAGACCGAAGTATGCCGGGTATTCTGCTTGCCAGTGGCGTGCTGCCTTCAGTTATATAAGCCACATATTTTGTAAGACTACGAGATATTATATAAGTTATCGGATAATATCAACTTTAAGCAGCAATAACCCTTAAGTGAAATGCCGTTGTTGTGGATTATTAAAAAACTATGCCATATTAGTCAGGTGAGCAACGTTCTTCGCTGTAAAAACTTAGTTATGAGACAATTAAAGCTATAAAGGAAATTGCCGATTATTTGGCTCTTTTTCGATAAACCTAATTCGAAATTTGGCAGAAATACTTAGAGGTTTAACTGGAAATAGTGGTTGCTAAATGCCAAATTGTTTAGCTTGTTAGTAGGGATGTTAACGATACTTATTTGGTGTTATCGAAGTATCCATATCTTGAGTCCAAATATTGATTGCTCGATATTGCATGTGATATCGCCACCCGGTAAATCTTCTGTTAAAATAGAAGAAGAACGCTCTAGCATGATTTTTTGTACGTGTCACCTACAGCCAACAAGATAAAAATGCATAGAGTATCGAAATGTCGTTTAAAGATTTTTTCAGATAGTATCGTTCCCCGTTCGGGAACAATACTCGCATGCAAAAGAATCGACAGCATTAAATACCTATAATTTACATTACAATTGCGCTTTTCTGTTTTTGAAATTAAACATTACATGAAATATTCAGTAAAAGAACTAAAATATAAATATAATTCGTATTAAATCTAAATCCTGCAAAAATTAAACGTACATCACTTACCCACTTACCAATAGGAGTATCCTACACCGAAGACATTTTCTAGAAAAAAAAGAGTTTCTATCGATTAGGCGCACCTTCATCTTGGAGGCTATGTTAAGCCAAATTTTCGTTATTGCAGTTTCAAAGTGCATGGACTTTTGTTAACAAAATTTTTCAAAATTAGATGAACAAATATTGACTATTCGACTCAAACTCACAGACCCTTTGAAGTCATTAACGTTTTTTAAAGAAACTTTGTAACAGCTCCATCTTTAATGGAAATAGCTATAGTTTCAACTGAACGAGACAACTGCGCCTATACTCCCGAATCATCTACAAACATCGTAAGATGATCATTCGCACAGAAAAAAAATTATTTGAAAATTTTTGGTATTTTTTTTATAACTTTTTGAAATATGTTTGGATAAAACCACATTATTATTGTTGTGCGCTACACTAATCTGTATATAGCAACGGAAATCTGTGCTGTTCCAGTCACGCCACTGGAGCACTGGATTTCCTTACCACGATAATGTGAGGCAATTATTCTGTTGTAATTTGTTCGAATTCTACTTGTTGAAGGCTTCCAATAAAGTAGCGCATTATGATACGAATGAATTATGAATGTGACATGCCTATGTGAAGAACACATTGAACCAACACTATCAGAAATATCTGTGTCGTAAGTATGACTGCTCGGTGTCGAGAACTGGAAGTTGATAATATAATATCTTTTTTTCTAACGATTCAATTTTTTTCAATTCCATTATATTTACCAAAGAAGCTCTTGTGATTTACTTCTTTATTTTAGTAAATACTGGTATATTTGACTCAAGTGGTTAATTCTGTTTCATAATAAGTTTATTTATTGGCATTACTATTAGTAATTGATTTCCCTTATAATACAAAGTACTTTTGAAACTTTTAATTAATTGAAATTACAAAAATATAGACGTCGTGAGTCTTAAACTGTCACCATAAAAGTTGATGATCTCGGCATAACTTGCAATAAGGAACATATAATTTTCGTAAACGTAAAAATATTGTTACACCCGAAATTATTTAGTAATGGATGGTACGAAAGATTGCGCGTCTAAAAATTAATATTGACTTTTGAACGCCTTAGGTAAGATAGTTAGGATAAAATGCCGGGTACTATTATCGTTAAAAATGGCCTTACATATCAAAATAGACGCCAAAGTTATGATAAAAATCGTGTTTTGAACATAAATTTATTCCCTACTTTATTAGAGTACAAATGTCACTAGCGGAACCTCAAATTTGAAAGCACTTAAAAAGAAACCCTGAAGAAATTGCAGATTACGATTCGCGCACTTTTATAATTTAAAAGTAGCTGTGAAATTCACATTTGTCTATGTCGTACTGATGTTAAAAATCTAAACTAACAGTTTAGTACTAAAAACACCAACGGCTAAATTGCTAAAAAAAACCCACAGATTTCGATAAAATATTGCATTCTGTCAAATGAAGGGTTTGGTTAACATAGATTCGTTGTTTCAGATTTTGCTTTTAAAGACTTTGGGACGAACGCTCGCCAGTTTTTGCTGAAATTGGAATAGCAATTTTTTACTGTATCGTAATTCACATTCTTTCTTATGCAGTTAGTTTATTTAATATATTCTCGGACCTTAATTTCTATTGTGCTGAGCTGAACCAGGAACTTTCTACAACTATATTTCAGTATTTTCTAATAATAGTCTGCACTTTCCACTGTTGATGCAATGTTAATACAACTCGGGATTAAGTCTGCTCGTATACTAAGAGACTTCCACTTAAACATATAGATATACCCGAGTCTTTATATTTCACAACTTGGTATATTATATTATATAATTATCTGTTTTCTGGAGTTCATGGAAATTTGTGTGGGATGTTACTTTAAGAAAATATTACAAAAACTGTTCTTTTGATTAATTCTTAGAATTTTAGCACAGAACGTTACTACTACCGTTGTCTGAATATTATTATTCAGACAATATTATTATTATATTATTATTCAGGCAACGCTACTACTAACATGACTTACTATGATGTATCGCACTAAGTTAATATTAATGTAACACGTAATAACACTTTAACGAATTCAAAAATTTTTACAAAGCATGTTTACAAAAATCCAAAAATAACATTTTACCAAGTATTCTAGCTATGCAGAAATATGAAAACAAATAACACGGGATAACCAGGTCATCGTTCCATCAGATTAAATAGCATGGGACTATAATTAAGCCGATGGAATTGGAGTTCCCAGTAAATAGATATGCATTAGTTGATTTTATGTTTACTACTGCAGTTTGTTAATTGCAATAAATTATGTTTTTATTACAATTTAAACGGTTTAGTAAAACCCCCCTTTTTTATCATGTAAACTGTTACTTGTCCCCATTAATAGCATTTTTATTAATTATAATTATTATCTTCAATCGTTTATAGCTCATAAAAAGCCGTTTTTCATAGAGAACAAGAAGTTTTAACTGCATTACGAAGTAAACACTTCAGTGGCGATTGATACAGACTCAAGTACAACAGTATTAAATTTTGCTTAGATGTTCCCTTTGTCATCATATTAAATACGTTATAGTGGTACAGTACCTCACTTTTTTTTAATTGCCTGTCAAACACTATATCTTAAGTAAAACGCAATTATTAGGTGCTTGCTACATGACACACATATACAAATTTTCATCATTCCGAATCTTAAAAAGTGTAACCATTTTTTGTTGCATTTAAAAATAAATCTAATATCTACAATCTATAATAATAATCTACACAAACAATATAATTTTTCATAAATTCTAGAGTTACGCAGTTCCAAAGAATTAGGCTTATTAAGTACTGAATAATGAAATTTGTTGCATGAACACTTGTATTGAGCAGTACCACGGACATCTCTAAAACAGAAGGTGGCTGTGTCAGTACCCTAAGCCGACAAGTAGAAATTTTGTCAAAAGGCCCGAATCCGAACCCATATATAATATAATTAGGAAATTACAAAAGAGTTTTATGAAAATTTTCAAGTTTAGATGATAGCAAGTAACCAGCTAACGATAGCACGTAATCGTGAATTTCGAAATATGTCGAAAAATTAACTACTAAAGTTAGTAAAAGTTCTAAAAGGAATTCATTCGCAGCTTGCAACGACCAATAATTATTGTCCACATATAGTTTTACAACTTTTAGAATTTATTTTGTCTTAATACTGTTAGAATTGACGATTTGCATTTTAAAAACCTGCGTAGGTTGTGGATGTACACATCAATACTTACATAGTTCCTTGTAACAAATAAATGAGTTTGCATCCTATGGGAATTATTCATTCAGTTTGATACGACTAAACCAAAAGTAGAGCAATCAACGCAATTAAAAGTCTTTCTAATAATTGATACCTGTTTTAAGTTAATTAAGCAACAAATGGACAAGCATGCATACCTTAAAAATCTTGCCTAAGAAAGAATCAATTTTAAGGACAATCGATATCTCATCTTAGATTTTGTGACTTTGGACTTAGGCTTCAAGAATTTTTTCTACAATAATTTGCTTAACTGGAAGCAAAAGATCTTCGACTGCAGGAGCAAGACCAAAAGTGATTGATTCCTGTAATTCAGCATTTACCCGGCTGATTTTTTTTACGTGCATACACTAAAGATACCATAATGCTATAATATTTTTTGTCTACAATCCCTTATTATTGTTGACACTGGCAACGAAAAGCTGACGTTTATCGAGTAATCGAGGAGTATCACTTTATTGCTTGCCGGTCGTCGTCAACAGCAACCAAGTAAACACCGTCTCGTGCAAGTAGTAAATTTAACAATTGTCAATATTTTGTAAGATTTGGTCGTTTTAGTTGAGATGTTTAGTTGAAAAAATGATGTAAATTGGAAGGAGTAACAGTGAGATCTGGACATTAGAAAAGCTGCAGACTCTGTAACTTTAGATTTGTTGTCAGAAAAAGAGGTTATACGAAAAACAATACAACCTGTTTGTGACATGGTGTAAGTCGAAGAAAATCTGTAAATATTCGGAAAACGTACTTCTCGCCTATTTTTCTGAGAAAGCAAAGATATTAAATCATCGTGGTCGATTTAGTCTACTCCACATTATATAATATCAAGAATGATGTTAACTTAAGCAAGTTCAAAAAGTTGACGGCACTGCTAAATAAGCAAATAATTAAATATATAGGCATAAGAAATCAAAAACTTTCTCACAAGCAGAAATATAAAGGTTTTTGGCGCGAATCTTATGATGAAACATACTTATTAAGAAAGATTTTTTTAATAGTTACCATTACTGATTCAACGACAGGAAAGGTGGAAGTTTTGCTGTGACAAATACCATCAAGAATAATTCTATTAACCTTTCCTCTTAATATAGGAAGTATACAGCCTTGGCACCTAGAAACGAGAACAAACGATCACGATTATTCTAAAGATTTAATAAAATTAAGTTTTATAAATGAGTACTATTACTAAAATACCGAAAGATATTGCTAATTATTATCTTAACCTGCCGAAGTGTCGGTTATACACAGGGCAGTGTTTTCCCCGAACATCGGTTACTTCATTGGTCCAAGGCGGCGGTGACATTGTACAATTGAAAAGACGCAACGTGGGGTATGGAAAGTTCTACAGTTGTAGAAACAGGTAAAAAAATAACTGGGCCGTCAAATAATGTACAAGTAATTGAATTATATCAATCACAGTGATGAAATCTCTATCACATCAGAATATAGCCATAATAAGCCTTGTGGATCAAGAATTATTATTAAAAGTTGTAAAGAACGTTCTTTCAGCATCCAAATTACGAATGCCGACCTTTGTTTCATTTTTTATAAATATTGTTCTCATTGTGATAAAATTAAGAATTGAAAAAAAACATATTTCGGCAAGTAACTGTAGATAAAACTTTGTATGCATTACAGGCATAAAGTAAAACTATTACTCTAAAGCAATAATGTATCACTTTTTGCTCTTAATACATAAATAACTATTCAGACACTAATTTAAGGAAATACACTGAAAAGCGGCACTCAGCGGTAGTATATGCTGGTACTGCCTAAACTGCACGACTACTATCAAATTACTTAGCACGTACTCCGTTGTGCCCTGTCCGAAAGACTCGACTAAATGCATTAACCATATAGTGCCCGTTAAGATTTTTAGACCGTTTTAGAATTTTCCTTTGGTATTCTATAAAAAGTCTAATTTTAGAAGCACCAAACTAAATATTTGTTTATAATAGATACATACAACACTAATAATAATTATAATAACAAGCGTCAGAAGTATACAAGTGCAGTATCTAGCTAATATGATTAATTTTAAAGATTACTTATCAARAACAAGGAGTCAACTTCTAGAAACGTAAGAAATACCCGCTATCACAATCTTTGGTGGTAGGAAAGGATAAGTGGAATTTCCAAAGCGTTTTAGTGTTTGCACAAGTATAAATAAACTGGAGGAGACGGATGGATCTGCATCAGTTTGCCAGCATTCAGCAAAGGCTCCAAACAATTTGAAAATGACTAACTTAGTTATTTGCTTTGCCCTTTTGGTTGCTTGTCTAATAGTCAATCCAATAGAGGCAGGTTTATATAGTAGTCAAGGTAAGTGTCAATAGTCGAACTGGAAATTATACTTAATTTTTAAACTTAATCTTGATTTACGTATAATTATTTGTTTTAGACATCTCAATAAGTAGCGACGAATTATTTCATGGTAAGTTATTAACAATCAGTGTTAAGTTTTTGTAATAACCTATTTTTTAACTTTGCAGACGCTCTAGACACTGAATTCAAGGAGCTACCTGAAGTGACCTGCAGTCTTACGAGTCGGCAGAGCCTTTTCAGTTCAAATCAAGAGTGCCAGTTCAAATGTGCGACAAATCACTTTCAAGGCGGCAAGTGCAATAGGGCATCGAAGTGCACTTGCTATAGGAGAAGAATTGTTTAAGTAGAATATTATGTTATTCATAAATATAATCAAACTTTATAAATAAAATTGTATAAGTCCACTGTTGTGTTTTCATTGTTAGTGTACAGCAGATAATATTGTAACAATGATATTTTTACCGTCAAGTAACAATCAAATTTACTGTTACGAGTTATATAATGTATATCTTCAACCATCTATTAATGCCTTCCAAGGCGAAGGAATCTTCATGGCATCAACGGTCATGTTACCCGGGAAAAAATTTGGAACATTTCCGATAACTAAAAATAAGTTACTCGTGACCTTTTATGCAAACCATACGTTTCTGGTTTGTTAGGTATCGGTTTCATTGAAAATGATGTTCGACATATTAATTTGATATTTATATATTTATGATTATATTCGATGTTACCCTGAAGGTTACAAAAAGTGTATTTAATACTTTATGTGAAGTGTTAAGCGGATTTTGGAAAGGGAGTACGTGATCCTACTTTCATTAGGCAAAGTCCAATGCGAGCATTTCAACCGGGAATAAGCGCTTCTTCGATGCAACGAAATTAAAACAGTAAAAACATTTAAACATATCGTAAGTACAGATAGGTACAGTCCTGTGTGGTGTGGGAAAAGAATTTGCTTATATTACGATATTGCGATTCATGTACACTAAAACACTTGCCAAATACAGATCTCACGTTCTTAAATAACCCACTTATCTTAATAGTAAAGTCAAAAATATAATATAACTAAATTCTTTTCCCACACCACACAACACTGTACCTATTTATACTTCCGATATGTTTAATGTTTTTACTGTTTTAATTTAGTGGTACTTGTTAAGGGCCTAGGGTAGGTTGAGCTGAAACTCAAATTCCGATAGGAACCGCCACCTGTTATAACGAAATCTACGTTACGACAGGCAAGTAGGTATTACTAAGGGCGGTTACCTGTGTGGGGCATGAAATTATGCATTTTTCTTATGTTTTTGGATTTAACTCCTACAATACTTTACATACAAAATTGATTTTACGTCAACACATTCTTGTGTTCAATTCCAAGGGCACTGCCTTTAATTTTTTCCATAATTTTATTGTTTTGTATTGTGTATTGATGAATCGAAATATACGCATATTACGCAAATGCTAAAACAAAAGTCGCTTTTTAGCAAAAATTTTACGGAAAAATTAAAAATACGCAATCAGTGATGGGAGCGTAGAATACTTCATGTAGATTACGCCATTATCTACGCGTAAACTATGTAATATTCTACTTTAAAAGTCTACTGTAGAAAATAACTTTATGTAGATAAACAGCAAACTAGTAATATTTAGTACTTTTAACAGCTCCAAATGCCTCAAATGACAGTATTATTTATTTTATTATTATTTTCGTTCTCCCATCGATCGTACCGCGAGGTATGTGAAAAAGAGAACTATATATATCACTCAATGGAAGGGAGTTGATCCGATTACAACCAAACTTGGTATGGTAATAGCCCATGACCTTCTGAGCTCCAATCCGGAGCCCTATGCTGTAAACTCTCACCGTTCAAAAGTTACAGGACATTATAGTTGCTGCAGATCGCCGTTCACTAACGTCAGTAGGTTGGAACTACGCGTGGACCACGATCGGAACTACCTGGAGTCGATCATAGGAGAACGTTTTTTTCGTTTTGGACGATTCCACTGGTTGTTGCTTCCTAACTAAACAAAATACTACTTCGTTGTAATTAAAATAACTAGAGCCACGTTAAACAACAATAACTTGTTTCGACATACATTTGTTAGGGTCAGAAGGCACAAGCGTGCTTTGGAGCCCTCAATCGGTTAATGGGTTCTTAAATGACTGTAAACTATGATTTTATTATCTTTCTTGTCTATAAACGGAAGAAGACTGGCTATTTCATATGCTACCTATTATACCTAATATACTCGTAGAAGAAAAGACTTCGAAACGCATGTTTTGTCCGAAAGAAGTAAGAAAACCGTTTGGGTATTCTGATGACTTACTAAAATAAGTTTTGCAAATTTGTAATATAAATATTATAAAACTGCAGTGCTTTAAAAATTTTTAAGAATTGACCCATAAAACAGGGAAATTAGAACAAAATAATTTGCACAATACACTTAATATACAATAGCCATAATATACTCGTCTCATATTTTCTACTCAAAATCTACGCCAAAATGCTTTATCTACATTTTCTACGCGGGTAATGTAGAAAATTATAATTTACGCGTAAACGCCCATCACTGTAACGCAATGCAGTGCTCTCGAGATTTGTATACAGAACAACATATCAAAAAATTGGAGCAGTGGCTTTAAAATTGGCTTCTCTGGACGTAAAATCGTTTTACATGTAATAGCATGGGCAGGAACGGGCTACCCTACACCCTTAAAAAACCGAAAAAGGCGGCTTGGCGATTGTAATGCTGGAAGTTGGCACGCAAAAAAACATTTCAAATCATTGTGGTTCCAACTTGACATTAGATATGTATTCCCATTGTAATATTGCGTTTATTATTAAAATAAAACTCAGTCGTAGTTTCAAACCGTATACTAACATAAAATAAACAGTTACAATAAACAAAAAACTTATCTCTAGAAAGTTAGTAACCGTACAAAAAGCTCGACGCGTTCGCGCTCGTACCCGTGTGGCAACTGACGCTAACACATACGAATACGGACAATGACGCGTGTGTGTTAGGCCGTGCGCTCGCTTGACTCACGTACGCTTCACAAAAAATTTAAATTTCTACCGCGTCGCCACACACTCCCCCTCTAGCGTTGGTCACGACTCGGGACTGACAGCTAGTTCTTCTTTGGGCGACCTCGTTTTCTCCTGGGTCGTATTGGTTTTACGACAGCTCCCTCGTCTGATAAAAACTTGGTGAGATCTTCTGTGTGGAATTTCCCTATAATATCTCCTCGCTGATCTGCGAGCTCGTATGAGGTAGGGCTGCACCGCCTTTTAATGACATACGGGCCATCTCGTCTTGGCATTAACTTGGCCATGTGACCTTTTGACTTATCGCTTAATCCGCGACCTCTCACCATAACCTTGTCTCCGACACAAAAATTTTCATCTGGCCTTCTATCGCGGTCAGCACAGGCCTTTCTACGGTCTTGCTCGGATAAAATTCTCTCGCGGCTCTCCTTCAGTACATCTGCAAAAGACTTCAAATACGGAGTGATCTCTGGTATGAAGTTTTCCTTCTCAACGATGCCCCGAAGATCGCGGTTTACGTCGTCGGGTGTTCGCAATTCTCTTGCGAACGTCAGGTAGGCCGGTGTATGTCCTGTAGAAGAACAAACAGTGGTATTGATAGCGAATCTAATCGCTGGCACATGTTGGTCCCACTCATCGTGCCTGTCTCCTACGAGGATACCTAGCTGTGTCTTTAAGTCACGATTTTTCCTCTCGACGGGGTTACTAGCTGGGTGATACAACGGCGTGAGGCATTGCGATATGCCCATACAGTGCGTCATCTTTTGCATCACGTTACTAATGAATTGCACTCCGTTGTCGCTTATCACCTTACGAGGTACCCCGTACCTGGTGATTATTTCTTCCACTAGTATTTTAGTGCAAGCTTCGGCTGTCGCACTTTTGAGGGGAAAAAGCTCCACCCATTTGGAAGCCGTATCTTCTACCACCAGAATCCATTTGTTCCCTGCCTTTGTGAGTGGGAGGGGTCCGAAAAGGTCCACGGCAACAATTTCGAATCTGGCAGCCGGTGCTGGAGTCTGCAATAAGCCCGCTGGTTTCAGGTTGAGTGCCTTGTAACGCTGGCACTCGACGCACTGGGCGACATACTCCGTTATGAACTTGCGCATCCCTGTGAAATAATATCTGGATGATATTTTCCGCAGGGTGTGTTCGACGCCGTAATGACCTGCCAACGGAGAGTCGTGGTATTCAGCCATTACGCGTTTTCTCTCTTGGATCGGGACTACCTGCTGTGGTTCGTGCTCGTCTCCTTCAGGGTCATGCTTATACAGCACGCCTCCGGATAGAAGGTATCCTCGTTCTGCCCATCTGACTCCGGCGGCTACATCGCCACCCTCGAAATCCTCTATAATCTTCCTGACGTCAGGATCCTGTAGTTGAGCTTCTCTGATATCAGCGGCTCCCCTCGTTGGAAGTTCTACGCTGACGTTGTTAATGCTCGCAGGTGAAGAACATCCGGCCGGCCGCGAAAGCGTGTCGGCGACAACGTTCGCCTTCCCGGGGGTGTAATCAATCCGTAAGTTGTAGGCCTGCAGTTTCAAGGCCCATCTCGCAAGACGTCCCGTCGGTGACTTCAGCGACAGCAACCATCTTAGAGGCTGATGGTCCGTCCCCACGACGACTTCGCACCCCTCGATMTAAGGGCGAAATTTCTCCACCGCCCACACGACCGCAAGCGCCTCCCTCTCGGTGGTCGTATACCTGGTCTCTGCGGGTAACAGCAAACGGCTGGCGTACTCGATTGGGCGTTCGTCCACGCCCTCACCCTGAAGAAGGACTGCCCCTAGACCATAGCKGCTGGCGTYTGCACGAATCGTGTAAGGTTTTGACGGGTCAGCCTGCTGTAAAATAGGAGGATTACTAAGTATAAGTTTTAGTTTCTGGAAGGCGTCTTCTTCCTGTGCACCCCATTTCCAAGCGACATTTTTCTTGGTTAATGCCGACAAAGGCTTAGCGACTTCCGAAAAGCCCTGTATAAAGCGTCTGTACCAAGAACAGGTCTGATAAAACGTCAGCACTTCCTTGACGTTCTGCGGGGGTTTCATTTCCATTATGGCGCGCACTTTTTGTGGATCCGTTTGTATCCCGTCTGCGGTAATAACATGTCCTAAGTATTTGACCGACTGGCACGCGAAAACGCACTTCTCGCGGCGCGCGTGCAATTTAAACAGTTTCAAGCGTTCGAACACCGCACGTAGGTCATTTAAGTGATGCTCGAACGTGTCTGATATCACTATCAGATCGTCCAAGTACACCGCGAGCGTCTTATCCGCTAAACCCTGGCGGAACCTATCCATAAGACGTTGGAAAGTACTTCCAGAGTTTTTAAGTCCCATTGGCATGCGCAGGAACCGATAGCTTCCTAACGGGCACACGAAACACGTCTTGTCCCTGTCTTCCGCTCGTACGCGTACCTGCCAATATCCACACCGAAGGTCGATGGTCGACATAAAAGATGCGCGTTTCGCGGAATGTAAAATATCCTCGATTCGCGGGAGGGGATAGCTATCATTAGCAGTTGTAGCGTTCAACTTCCTATAGTCCACGCAGAGTCTCAAACTGCCGTCTTTTTTTGGCACTAGAACTACCGGAAATCCCCAAGGGCTCTCGCACTCCTCGATTATATTTTCCGCCAGCATGCGATCCAACTCCTTTCGCAAGAAATCTTTTTTATATTGCGGCAGCCGATACGGAGGCACTGATATCGGCTGGTGGTTGCCGGTTTCTATAACATGCTCGGCAAAATCAGTCGGTTCTCCCCCTGGACCGAAGGTGGCGCTGAACTCGGCCAATAATTTGTTGAGCTCTTCTCGCTGCCGTTCTGAGAGATGTGTTCCCTCCTCCGCCCTCAACGCGATGTCGGAAGATGGCGGTAGGCTACAAGCGGCGATCGCGATTGGGTTTGACTCTGTCGCGAACTTATAAGCGCTAGTAGGACAATCCGCGAAATACCACACATCACGGGCAAGGTCAATCACGATGCCGGCCCTTCTCATGAAATCCACTCCCAATAAAGTACGATTGTCCGTCAATTCGGGCATTATGACGAAGTCCGTCGGAATGTCGCGGCCCGCAATTTTAACTGCCACTTGCACCTTCAATACGTCCTCTTCGCGGGGCACACCATCCGCCAACGTAATTGTCAATCTCGATTTTATGAAGTTGGCGCCGACAGATTTCAAAAAGTCATATACTCGGCGACCCGCGATACTCGCCTGCGCTCCAGAATCTGCAAACGCGACGCCGACACGGCCGTGGATTTCGATAGGCAGCAGCGGTCGCGTAGTGTCGGTCGTATTTACTTGAAGTATCGTAGCACAATTTAGTAAGATCGAATTGGCCTCAACGCCTCCACCATTGCAAGTTTCGCACCTACTCCGCACGACACCTGCAGCTCCGCATCCGTAGCATTTAATCTGATTCGCCATATTCGCGGTTTTCGGCACCACTTCTACCTTCTCGCGCGCGGCACGGGTTCGGCATTCATCGTACGCGTGCCCGAGTCGCGAACAATAGGAGCACCGTGGTCGCTCTCTGACTTTCTTGGGGTTAGCTGACGGTTGGGGGTCTCGCCTTTCCCCGTTTAGCCTCTTAACGGGTGTGCACTCCAACAGGTTTCTTTCGACGGTTCTCGCGCGTTCGATAAGGTTACTGTAGGAGGTGATATCTTCGCGCATTATGCGCTTACGTATGCGCCGATTAAGCAGTCCGTAAATCATATCCAACTGCATATTTTCCGAGGGTTTCTCAAGCAATTTGGAAAACAACGAACGAGCTTTGCTTACGAATATATCTGTGGGGGTATCTTCCGCCTGTTCGGTCGCGAAAAGTTCTCTGTAAATTTGGTGCGCCGGTTTACAAGGTCCGTACGCAGATCGCAGCGCCATCACCGCCTTGTCCCAGGTATCTATAGTTTCCTTGACGCCTTGGTACCACGTAGCTGCGCCATCTATAAGAAGCATCGGGAGTCCACGCAGAGCGTTCTCGTCGCTAACGCACGCGCAGTCCCTATACGTTGTGACGGCGTCTATGAAGGCTTCCACGTCCTCATCTCTGCGGCCGGCGAAACGGGAACTGCATTTGACAAAATTACCGTTTGCGGTAGTAGTAGCGCTCGATGAGGCTGGAGATGAACTCCTGGCTTCATTTAAGGCCTGTTGCACTTGCATTTGAACACCTGCCAGTAGTTGTTGCAACATCTCAACAGACATTTGCATAACGGGTTGATTCGCTTCCGCCATGATAGTTTCTCCTTCAGCGTCGGTATTTGGCACGCCCGCTGTGTTGTCCTCGTTGGGGGTACTTGTGTTAGGCGAACTTCCTTTTGCGGATGAACGGTTTTTAATTCGCTCACTTCTTCTGGTACTCGCTTGCATCCGTTCGGACGTAGGACTTTTCTAGCCACCAGAAATTAATTGCAAACTAACGCGGCGCGGTAGAAAATAGCCAGCACCTTGTTTGAATGTATATTTTTTGCGAATGCTCTGATTGTTTTTGCTCACTTCACTGTTTTGTTTATGTCCGATACGGCCCTCTAGTTGGGCGCCAGTGTAATATTGCGTTTATTATTAAAATAAAACTCAGTCGTAGTTTCAAACCGTATACTAACATAAAATAAACAGTTACAATAAACAAAAAACTTATCTCTAGAAAGTTAGTAACCGTACAAAAAGCTCGACGCGTTCGCGCTCGTACCCGTGTGGCAACTGACGCTAACACATACGAATACGGACAATGACGCGTGTGTGTTAGGCCGTGCGCTCGCTTGACTCACGTACGCTTCACAAAAAATTTAAATTTCTACCGCGTCGCCACACCATTCATTTTCTGTTGGATTGAAAAGCATGCACTTGATCGTAAAAAAACGGTCAAATTCAATTTTTTTATGCAACTATTTCCAACTAGCTGGAATGAAGCCGAATCGAAGCCCTTAACTTTTTCAATTAATTTTGCTTTACCGCGTTTGAAAACGTATATTTTGTAAAAAAAATTGTAGCCTAGCTTTGCCGAAGTCTTCGGATTATTTGATATTGACATAAGGCAAGTGAATTCTGAAATCTTTGTTATAACTTTCTTGTTTCCTACAATGCATTCATAAAAGCTGTCATTTTGTGCTATCGAAAAACACATCCTAATAATAATTGCTAGTAGGGTTTATGGAATTTCTTCCTGGGGCAACACGCAAATTGTAAAAAAATGTACTTACGGCCAGTGATATTGAAATTAAGACCAACGTGTAATTAATTACAATTGCATTGGGAATACTGTAACTAATTACAATGAAATTACAAAATATGTTAATGTAATTAATTACAGTTAGAATTACACGCTTCGATGTAATTTCAAATAATGAATTACATCTACTCTTTGGATAGGATCAGGCAGAAAGTTGGAAAAGGTTTTAAAACAATATTTTACTTGTATCCTTGCTTATACTGTTTGGAAAAAAAACATTATAATTTTTATTATATAAATTATTATTATATTAATTATTCTTATACGAAAACTTACAACCTTGACTAGTAACTAATAGTTTAACCTATATTACTTATTAATTTTGTTAATGTAGATTACAAACTACCGTTACCTATATCTTCGAAACAAAAGTTTTTCAAATTGTTCATCTAACCAATTGTTTCATTTGGTTTCAAAATTTGATCACCAGAACTAAACATTCGCTCAACGGGAGCGGATGAAGGTAATATGACACGTTCTGTCGAATGTAATTGTAAATGTAACAAATGGGTAATTTAATTAGAGATGAATTACAATTCTAGAGCAAGTAATTAATTACTGTTTCAATTACAACGAAAGTGATTCCATTAGTTTTTCAATTAATTGTAATTAATTCCCTAACAACACTGCTTACGACGTATAACTAAAAACATCAGTTTCAATGAAACCGATATCTAACCAACTAGAAACGTATGGTTTGCTTAAAAAAATAAATCAGGGTTGACCTATTTTTGGTTGTCGGAAATGCTCCAAATTTGGTTCACTGGTTACAAGCCATATAAAAATTCCTGCCTTAGTGTTCTTAGTTTGCAATACCCTCCGGGTTATAGTTGGAAATTCCAAATTGAGGTAGTAGGTAAACGATTAGGCCTTTCCAGTAAACCGCAATAATATTTTATTGCCCGTTATCTGTAAACCACAAAGGGGTGGGCGACAGTTATTATCATAATTTTACATTGGGAATTTCCAAGATCCGTCCCTTTTGTACCGTGTAACGGGATTCTTTCTAGGGGTTGGGGGTAGGCTAGTATAAATACTTAGGTACAGAACGAATGAATCAGTATTGTAAAGTAACGCGGGAATGTAAGACGTTGTATGTTAGAATAGACTTAGTTATGAAGTATTGTAAGAATTAGTGAATATATGGTTAGTAAGTCCGAAAGTGTTTAATTTATGAGAAAATCACGCGGTACACCGTCGAAGGGTGTTAATTAACTAAATTTCACGTGTGCCGCGAAACATGGTCCTTCGAGCCGGATCTTACTAGCAAGCCCTGGAAGAAGCTCTTCATCCGCAAACTTTTGGAAAACAACGTTTTCGACGGCCGGAACATTAGAAGACCTCCAGAAAAACTTCACTATACAACTACCTTCTTTTGAAGCTCAGCAAGGCAGCACATTGGTGAGTCTATTTACTTTCTCCATTAATAATTAATATTGCGCCGAAATGCCCGCACCGGAGTTAAAAACCCTCATAAGCAAACGTGATAAATACTTAGATGCAGTAGATCGTTTTCAAAAGCACGTTGATTCGCTTGAAGGTTTAGAAAAGATTAGCATAAGAAATGTAGAAGAACGCTTATCCAAAATCTTGCCGTTGTGGGATAAATTCGATGAAATTCAAGATCAAATAGAGAATTTCATGGAAGATACAGGACAAGAATCCAATAACATAGAAGCCTTTGAAACGCTGTATTTTAATAGCATTGCAGCTGCAAAGGATATAATAGCGGCGAATAAAACTTCTGATCAACAATCACGACAGGAATCTCTCCATTCGCAAATACGACTTCCTCGGATTGACCTCCCAAGTTTTAGCGGAGCATATGATCAGTGGTTTCCATTTTTTGACACATTTCAAAGCCTTATTGATGCCAACACAGATATAACGAACATACAAAAGTTCCATTATTTAAAATCTGCTCTACAAGGTGAAGCAAAATGTGTCTTAGATTCGCTCGAAATTTCCGCAGAAAATTATAACGTCGCATGGAATTTGTTGAAGGCTCGCTACGATAATCAAAGAATTATTGCAAAAAATCATATTCGTGCACTCTTTGATATGCCATCGTCCGCAAAAGTCATTTACAACATTGAGAAGAATTGTAGACGACACGCGAAAACATTTACAAGCTCTTGCAGCACTTAAACGTCCAACAGATTTTTGGGATGATCTCATAATTTACTTGATCACTACTAAATTGGATCAAATTACGTGCAAGGAGTGGGAAAACAAATTGTCGAAGGAACATCCCAAACTAAGTGATATGCTTGATTTTTTGGAGCACAAATGCCAAACACTGGAATCTGTAAGTGATAAAAGGAGCCCCGAAAGTTATAATCGAGTTCAACATCAAAATCGAAAGAGTATAGTGGCTACCAGCGCGGCTGCGAAGACGCCGAGTTGCATGTTATGCAATCAAGCACACAACTTAAAGCAATGTGACCGATTTATTAATCTACCTGTAGAGCAAAAGTGTCGTGAGGTGCAGGGTCGCAAATTGTGCGTTAATTGTTTTAAGCCAAATCATACGGCTTATAAGTGTTTCGCAGGTAAATGTCGTTGCTGTAACAAAAAACATCATTCATTGTTGCATTTGGATAACGCCAAAAATAATTCGGAACAAGCATCCACCTCCATTTCATCAAATACATCTAATCCAGATATTGTCACTTCCAATCATTCTTTAAACAAGACGTTCACCGAAGAAGTGCTTTTATCGACTGCGTTAGTAAATGTTGAAGGTGCTGATGGTACAGTTCATGTTGCTAGGGTTCTTTTGGATTCAGGGTCACAGTCTAATTTCATTTCGGCAGCTTTCGCAGATAAACTAAAATTACCTATAATTCAGAGGAACCTTTCTATTGTTGGTGTAGGCCAGGCAAGTTCAAGTTCCACTAACTTAGTTGCTGTTGTTATGTCTTCAAAATATAATTCTTTCAAGGCGAAATTGGACTGCTTTGTTCTTAATAAAATCACGGAAAAATTACCAATAATTTCATTGAATCCAAGCTCAGTTCAGCTGCCTAAAAACATCACATTGGCTGATCCAACTTTCTATCGATCTGACAGTATTGATATTCTTATCGGAGCCGATCTATTCTGGAATATATTATGTATTGGGCAGATTAAATCAAATCATCATCCACTTCTCCAAAAAACTCATTTTGGTTGGATCTTGGCAGGAAAGGTACCAATTACAAATAAGCATTCCAAAACTGTGTGTAATTTCGCAATCAACTCAGACGGGGTTGACAAATATCTCGAACGGTTCTGGTCGATAGAAGAGCCAACTCACCGGCAACACCTCGCTCCCGAAGAACAAAGCTGCGAAGATCATTTTCGACACACTCTTGAACGCAACGAACAAGGTCGTTTTGTTGTAAGACTACCATTTAAACACGCAGAAATTCCTGATTTTGGTGACAGCCGAAGTATAGCGCTGAAACGCCTATACTCCCTTGAGCGGAAACTTAACAGGCAAATATCTCTTAAACAGGAATATACTCAATTCATGCGCGAATACATTGAGTTGGGGCATATGAAATTAATAGACGACTGCCAGATAGACGTGCCAGGGTTCTATTTGCCTCATCATGCTGTTATCAAGGAGAATAGTATAACAACAAAGGTACGAGTGGTGTTTGACGCATCATCGAAATCTGCGAACGGCTTATCTCTTAACGACACTTTAATGGTAGGTCCATTGATCCAGGACGATTTGTTTTCGATTGTTCTTCGTTTTAGAACACACAAGTATGTTCTAACAGCAGATATTACAAAGATGTATAGGCAAGTCTTAATTGATGACAATGATACACGTTTTCAAAGAATTTTATGGCGAGAAGACCCTTCTGAAGACATAAAAACCTACGAACTTAATACCGTCACATATGGTACTGCTCCCGCATCCTTCCTGGCAATCCGCTGTTTGCATGAACTAGCTAATGAAGTAGAAGAAGAATTTCCTACAGCATCACAAATAATCAAAAACGATTTTTATGTCGACGATTTGTTGACTGGTGCCGATAATGTAGACGATGCTTTGAAGATTAGAGACGAGGTAAAGGATGTTCTTGCCCGAGGGGGCTTCCAGTTGCGAAAATGGGCGTCGAATAATCCAAGCTTACTTGAGGGAATGTCGACTGATTCTGATAACATGGTATTACATCTCGACAAACATGAGACTCTTAAAACTCTAGGGCTTCTGTGGAACTCTAATCGCGACGTATTTCAGTTTTCTATTCCATCCTTAGTTCCTAATCGTCGAATTAGTAAGCGCACCATTCTGTCCGAAATCGCTCAAGTCTTCGAGCCGCTTGGATTAATCAATCCCGTTGTTCTTCTTGCAAAACTCATTATACAGCGATTGTGGCAGTTAAAACTGGATTGGGACGAGTCTGTACCTGTTGACATCCATACAGCATGGTTTCGTTATAGATCTCAGTTTCCGTATTTACAACAACTTGAAATTCCTAGAAGAGCAGCATCTAATACATCAAGTTACACATTCTTACATGGATTTTGCGACGCTAGCGAACAAGCTTATGGCGCTTGCATCTACCTACACACCACAGATGAATCAGGGAATCACAATGTACAGCTTCTTTGCTCAAAATCAAGGGTAGCTCCTCTGAAAGCTATTTCGTTGCCGAGGTTGGAATTATGCGGTGCTCATTTGTTGGTCAAGCTGATGGATAAAGTACTGAGATGTTTGCAATTTAAAGCTAACAGCGTATTTTATTGGACCGACTCTACTATCGTTCTAGCATGGATCAGCGCATGTCCTAAGCGATGGAATACATTTGTCTCCAATAGGGTTGCTGAGATTCAAACACTATCCAAGTCGTCACAATGGCGCCACGTTCGATCCAGTGACAACCCAGCCGATATTGTTTCTAGARGTTGCTCACCTCAGGATATTATACAGGCAGATCTGTGGTGGAACGGCCCATTATGGTTGCAGCAACCATCGATGGAATGGTATAATGAAAAACCACCATTACATGCTGACGATGAAATTCCAGAAGCCCGAAAAGTAATCGCCAACATAGCTGTGTCAAAGACTGAAAATTTTGATTTTGCTAAATATTCTTCATACAGCAAGATACTTCGTATATTGGCATACTGTAAACGATTTGTGACCAACTGTAAGCAGCGTCCTGAAGACCGCCAATATGGTGCAATTACTTACAATGAAATGCGAGAAGCCCTTAAGATTGCTGTCAAGGCGGTACAACAGGAATGCTTTTCCAAAGAAATTGAGCAGTTGAAAAAAGGCGAGAATTTAAAGGGTTCCAGTCATTTGCTCTGTTTGAATCCTTTTATCGATGAAAACGATTTGCTCCGCGTAGGAGGAAGATTGCGAAATGCCACGGTGACCTACGACATGAAACATCCATTGCTCCTTCCTGCTCACCATCATTTAACAAAATTAATTATTCGGTATGCGCACGTAAAAAACTTGCATGCTGGAGCCACTGGAACATTAGCTGCCGTAAGAAATCAATTTTGGCCTATAGCTGCCAAGAGCACTGTGCGAGGAATTATCAGAAACTGCATCAGCTGTTTTCGTAATAAGCCTGCAAATTCAGTCCAATTAATGGGCGATCTACCAGGAACACGCGTTCAGGCCAATCGACCCTCTGTTAACTGTGGAATTGACTACTTCGGACCATTAAACTTGAAATTGGGTGCCCGAAAAAGTTCTCCTGTGGGCAAGGCATACGGAGTTGTTTTTGTCTGTTTCGCTACTAAAGCAGTGCACTGTGAGCTGGTTACAAGCTTATCTACAGAAGCTTTTATCAGTGCGTTCAAGCGATTCATTGCTCGCCGAGGGAAGGTTCTTAATGTATATACCGACAATGGAACCAATTTTGTAGGCGCAGATCGTGAATTGAAGACTATATCGACAGTTCCTCAGTGAAAACCATAAAGACGTATTGACCCAGACTTTTGCTGAAGACGGAATCACTTGGCATTTTATACCACCAAACAGCCCTCATATGGGTGGACTGTGGGAAGCGGCAGTTAAATCCTTCAAATTTCACCTCAAGCGAATCGCTGGAAACTCGGTGCTGTATTTCGAAGAACTATATACCTTGTTAGTTCAAATCGAGGCGATCTTGAATTCGCGGCCATTGTGTCCGCTTTCAGACGACCCAAATGATCTTACGTGTCTTACTCCTGGGCATTTTTTAATTGGGGAAAGTTTGACTTCACTGCCAGAACCTAATCTAGCTGAGCTGCCGCTAAATAGACTCTCTCGGTGGCAATTGGTGGAGCGTCTTCGCCAGCATTTTTGGAGACGCTGGCATACAGAATATCTCAACAACCTGCAATCCAGAAACAAGTGGAAGTCATGCAGCGGCCTCCAGCCGAGCGTAGGCCAACTTGTCCTTGTACGGGACGATAACCAACCACCGCTACTGTGGAAACGAGGGCGAATCATCGAGGTACATCCTGGTAACGACGGAATCATCAGGTCTGCAGCGGTACGAACGTCCCAAGGAGTCATTCAGCGAGCTACTACCAGATTGTGTCCTCTTCCTATCCATGAAGTGCGCAGTGAGTGAAAAAGTGCAAGTGGAATGTCATGTGTTAGTGTTACAAGACAGTAAATAAGCAATATTTAGGCTATAACCTATGAAGACAATAAGTACAAGTTAATGTATGGTTTTGAAAGTCAGAGCTTTCAAGGCGGGGAGTGTTCTTAGTTTGCAATACCCTCCGGGTTATAGTTGGAAATTCCAAATTGAGGTAGTAGGTAAACGATTAGGCCTTTCCAGTAAACCGCAATAATATTTTATTGCCCGTTATCTGTAAACCACAAAGGGGTGGGCGACAGTTATTATCATAATTTTACATTGGCAATTTCCAAGATCCGTCCCTTTTGTACCGTGTAACGGGATTCTTTCTAGGGGTTGGGGGTAGGCTAGTATAAATACTTAGGTACAGAACGAATGAATCAGTATTGTAAAGTAACGCGGGAATGTAAGACGTTGTATGTTAGAATAGACTTAGTTATGAAGTATTGTAAGAATTAGTGAATATATGGTTAGTAAGTCCGAAAGTGTTTAATTTATGAGAAAATCACGCGGTACACCGTCGAAGGGTGTTAATTAACTAAATTTCACGTGTGCCGCGAAACACTTAGAGAGTTGAAGATATAATCAATAGTAGTAAATTTGATTGGTGGTAACATGTTTGAATTGTTACTCAACGTGTTAAACAGTACCTGTTGTGCACTAACAATGAAAACACAAAAGTAGTCTTATGCAACTTTATTTATAAAATTGGATTAAAATATTGTACAAAGTGTATCACTGGCACAATTCCTTATTCTTCTCCTATAGCAAGTACACTTCGATGCCCTGTTGCACTTACCGCCTTGAAAGTGGTTTGCCAAACATTTGTACTGGCACTCTTGATTTGAACTGAAAAGGCTCTGCCGACTCATAAGACTGCAGGACACTTCTGGTAGCTCCTTAAATTCAGTGCCTAAAGCATCTGCACAGTAAAAAAACTGGTTACAACAAAGACTTAATACAGATTGTTAATAATTAATCTACCATTAAATAATTCGTCGCTGCTTATTGAGATGTCTGAAACAAATAATTATACGTACATAAATTAATGCCGATTTAAAAAGTTTGGTTTAAATTTAAATATAATTTACAGTTCGACTATTGACACTTACCTTGACTACTATATAAACCTGCCTCTGTTGTCTTGACTATTAGGCAAGCAACCAAAAGGGCAAAGCAAATAACTAACTTAGTCATTCTTAAATTGTTTGGAGCGTTTGCTAAATGTTGACAAACTGACACTGATCCATCCATCTACTTCAGTTTATAAACGCTTGTGCAAACCGTAAAACGCTTTGGAAAGTCCACTTATCCTTTCTTACCACCAAAGATTGTGATACCGGGTATTCCTTACGTTTGTTGACTCCTTGTTTTTGATAAGTATMGGCCTTAAAATTTATCATATTAGATGCACTAGCATACGTCTGACGCTTGTTATTATAGTTATTATTAGTGTTATGTATTAGCCAATTATGAACAAATATTTGCTTCTAAAATTAGACATTTCATAGATACGAAAGAATTTTAACACGGTTTGAAAGCTTTAACGAGTACCATATCGCTAATGCAGTTAGTCTTTCGATTATCACAAGATAATAATGTCAAATTTCTAGCCATAGGTGTCTAACTAGTTATTTATATATTAAGAGCAAAAAGTGATATATTATTGCTCCAGAGCAACGTATATAAAACTGATTCTTTCTTTGGCAAGATTTATAAGATATGCATGCATGCTTGTCCATTCGTTGTTTAGTTAATTGAAAACAAGGATCAATTATTTGCACGACTTTTAAAAGCGTTGTTGCTGGAAATGTATAAAAAAGGTAAAGTGATATAGTGGCAAAGGAGAAAAAGAAACTACACTACGCTATATTTATTATTTCTATATAGGTTCGGTTGAGTGTTTCTTGGCGAAATTTCTACTTGTCGGCTTGAACATTTTTTCGTCTTTGGTTACTGCTCAATAATACATGTGTTCATTTAACAAATTTCATTATTTAAAACTTAACAAGACTAATTATTTCATCCTGTTTAACTCAAAAATTTGTGAAACATTAAATTGTTTGCGCAGATTATTAGGTAATAGATATTCTTAAGCAGATTTATATTTAAATGCAACAAAAAATAGTTATGCTCATAGTTATTAATTTTCTTGATTTGAAATATATTTTTTCTTAGAATTCGGAATGATAAAAATTTGTATGTGTGTGTAGCAAGCACCTAATAAGTGTTTCAACATTTGGATTTAGCCGCACTTAACGTAATATATTTTCTTAACTCAAATATCAAGATTACGAAAATAATACTTTGAAAGTTATTAGGATTGTCTTACTGTATGTTCATTGCAGAAGAAATTTAATTATCATTTTTAGTAACCCTCACCCACATAAATATTTTGTTTTACGAATACAGAAAAAACATTTCACTAATAATAACAAATACTCAGTGCGACATCTGATTTTGATAAAATCATTTAGCGGATAATTAGGAATCATGAGATCAATGGCCTGGCTATTTCGAGACTCAAATTCCCGTTATCATCTTTCTGACAAATACATAGTGGACTTTCCGTATTTCGATCAGATAAACAGGCCTATAAGGTTGTGTATAAGACTATATAAATTATGGCGCATATATCGCCATTGTTTGAGTAGTGACTGTTATGTTATTTACGAAATGTACTAAAATGTCAGAAATAAATTTGTTTCACATTACCTTTTATGCTTTAAATTGCGTGCATAGTGTTACTCATAAGAAACCAGCGATTTCATCCCTAACGGAATTGAAAACTTTTATACGGATTTATAATTGGCTCCTCTGCGTGTGAAAGGCACGTTTTATGCAAATATCTCAGGAAATTCGATTTTACCGATGAAACTAGTTATTATGAGTTTTTATTAGAACTTAATTTTCTACAAAAATATCTCTCTAGAGCTCTTCGCCCCGATCCATACTTTTCTAAATAAAATTGTGGAAATGCGAGGTCATCGTGTGGCCATACTACAACACCCAAGTATATATGTAATTCCGCATCACATATTCTTATTTGTGAATATTTTCAATAACCTATGAACCTATGATACAGTTATCGAAATTAATTTGAATCAAGATACCAGCACCATACATTTACGTATGAGTACACCGTTCAGCGCTCTAAATAGTCTAATCGAATATTCTATCCACCCATTTACGTTAGACTAAATACAGGGTGATTCACTAAGGGTAAGGAGGGCCTGTATCTTGAAGACATCTTATGCTATCGCTTTGAAAGGATTTTCATTTAATAAAAACGTTGCCAGAGCAATTCACTAAAAATATTTTAAAGTTTACAATTTCCCGCTAGGGGGCATACTTATCATCACTTTATTACTGTGTAGATTACAAATAAATGCAAATCAATCCAATATTTGCTGTTAAATGTAAGTGGGATATATTATTTTAGAATCTCTGTCTAGTTATCTATAGAAGTTTGGTTACATTTTTTCTCTGGTTGCCATGGTAACTGCAATATAAAGCAAAATAACCTCTCAACTTCTAGATGCTATATCCTTTAAATGCCTCAACCAAATCTTAACTAGGTTCATTTTAGAGAGTTTCAAGATGATTAATACCAATCGTAAATTGTTCCATAATTTGTTTCTCCAAGTGGCAGTAGAGGACGCTATTAGGAAAACTGTACTACTTCCTCGATTTCTCAAAAAATTTAAATATTTTGCTGAAAAAAAAATTCACTTTGTTTTGTAGGTTATTTTGTAAGAAAGATAGTGGTGAAAACCCGAGGCGAGTGATATTTTTCGTTTTGAACTTATTGTCAAAACAGTACACATGAAACACATCAGAATAAAAAAAGGTGTCATCCTTGATTTCGGAAGACAAACTAAAGGATGACATACTTTTTTCACTTCGTTTTGGATGCTATTATTTAAGAGAATCTGGCGAAAACCTAAGGTTGATAGCTTCTCTCGCTTTGAAGTTATAACTCAACTACACACAACATACAAAATTACAAAAAAGTACCATTCTTTTTTGTTTCGAGAAAAAATGAAACATGACACAATTTCTACTTTTATTTTGTATGTTGTTATTTAGTAAAACATGTGGTGAATATCCCAGGTTAATAGCCTTTCTTGTTTTGAAGTCATAAGCAAAATAGTATACAAACACATAATCGAGCAACTAGTTTTCTAATTTTTTCAATAGTAGTTAGTAGTAGGGGCTATGTTGCTTCTGGCTTTTTCAAGGTCAAAAGACCAAGGACACGACCAAGGTCAAGGTCAAAAGACCAAGGACAAGCCCAAGGTCAAGGTCAAGGTCATGGTCAAGGTCATGATCAAGGTCAAGGTCATGGTCAAGGTCATGGTCATGGTCAAGGTTATGGTCAAAGGTTGTTCTAGGTTTTTAACCCCACTTTTTATGTTTGTTCTAGCTTTTTTAATCTTTCTAGTTTTTGCTATATTTTGTGTTCGTTTTATTAGTTTTTCAATCATTTCTTGTAACTATCATTTTGATTTATTAATTTTTGAATTGAAAATATTTTTTTTAGGTAACCAAGTATTGTGAGATTTGTTCAATCCTAAGAATTTAACAAGTACCTTTTGACCTTTTTTTCTTATTATTTTTTCAACTAAATATACATCAGGATATTTAACTTTTAGTAATTCTTGTTTGTAAAAGGCACCTAATATAGGTTGTTTATTTATGTCTTCGATTAAATAGGTTTCTGGACTTGTGGCTTGAACTTTAATTATTTTGAATATTTCATTTGACCAGTTTGGTAGGTATCCTTTTTCAAATATTGTTTTAAATTTACTTATTCGTACAAAATCATTTACAGATAAGCTTGGTGTATTGGGTTTTTTATTAATTAAATGTGTATTATATATATGACTTAGATTTGTTTTTCCAGTAATTTCAGATGGTTTGAGTTTAGTTTTAGAATGTTTTGTGTTGTTATACTTTTGTGTTATTTCATTAATTAAATCAAGCCATTTATAATTTCCTCTCATACTAAATTCTTTGTATAACCATGTTTTAAGGGTTCGAATTACTCTTTCAGCTATTGCAGCTTTTGTAATTGAAAATGTTGAGTAATGATTAATATTATATTTATTCATCAATTTTTTAAATTCTAAGTTCTTATATTCTTTTCCATCATCTGTTTGAAGGTTTTTAGGAATGGTACCACAGTTTTTCAGTATTTCCTCCATAGCAAATGCAACTTCTTTTGAAGTTTTTGTCTTTAATGGTTTACACCAAATATATTTTGAAAAACAGTCTATAACTACTAGTATATATTTATAACCTTTATTTGTTTTTGATAGTTTGGAAAGATCTAATAGATCTGATTGAAAAAGGTCATGATATCCTAAAATAGTTGTTGGTCTTCTTGGAAAGGTCTTTCTTGCCGGTTTGTGTATTTCTTCAACGATTTGTCGTTTTAGCATTATGGATATCTATTGAAACTAGCTAATGAAGTTATTATATCAGCAGAACCCTCTACCCAAATATGATATTCTAGTATTATAACAAGTGTTAGGATAGGAAAATTTTTATCAACTTCAAATTGTAAGCTGTCTCCTTTATTTAATTTTAAGTTAATTGTATCTTTAATGGAAAAAGGTTGACTACTTAATTTTTTAGGTGTATTGTGATATATTTTAATTGCAGAATTGTCACATGAAAAATACAATATCCTACAATCTCGAAGTATGGGAATGAAATTTTTTTGTGTATGAGACACTATATTATAGAATCTTTGAGCTCGTAAACTTTCTAAGATTTGATATAATATTTCACCTGCACATAGATTTTGTATTTTCGTATTAACTATATCAGTAAGGTCATTTGTTATTTCTTTTTTATGAAACGGTAGATCGATAAGTTGTAGACATTTTGTTTTTAATTGTTGAGCATTATCTTTTATATTCATGTCTAAGTCATGATTAAGTTGTTGTATTGTTTTCGTTAATGTAGCATTCTTAACAAATTCTTTGGAAGTATCCACTTTTAATTGTTGAGCACTATCTTTTATTTTGGTGTCTAAATCATGTATAAGTTGTTGTACTGTTTTCGCCAATGAATCATTCTTAACAAATTCTTTGGAATTATCTATTTTGTTTTGATCAAACTGTTTTTGAACAAAATCTTTTGTACAATACTGTAGAGCACTCAAGTATTGTTGATCTACATTAAGTTTTAATGCGTTCACCTTATTTTCAATATCAGTTTGTTTTGTTATGATATTTGTAGAAAATTTCATGACTTCATCTTGGATAATTTGTTTTGATATAGTAGATGTTACTCCTGTTTTTTGTATTTCTTTTTTTATGTATGTTTTAATATGTTGATGGAGATGTTTATTACTTCTTGAAACATCTCTTCCAAATTTATCTATCGGCATCTTTAAAAGTTATATTATTATTCCTTCTTCTTTCAGTTCTTCAATAATACTGATTATTTCGTTATCTACACCTGTGTTTCCAGCTTCTTTTGAGGCTACTAATAATTTCAATCTTTGAATAAGTTCTTTCGGTTTATTCCAATAAATATATTCTTTTGGTTGGTCAGTAGCACGTTTATATATTTGATCGATTTTTTGTTTTATGTTACCAAAACCTACTCTTTTTCTTGGAGTAGAAGTTATAAAAAGAGGTTGAATTATTTTCAAATATTTCTTTGATTTATTACCTGCTATTTGATTATTTCTATCAAATCCACGTTTGTGTGCATTTGTTAGTTCAAGTATTGTTTTATATGCTTTTAAGTCTTTATTGGTATATTTAATTGGGTCTTTTTTAAAAAGTAGTTCATATAAACCTTGTGTACCAGTGAACGTTTTATTTTTTATTATTATATCATTATCTTTAAAATTTATTTCCGCATTACCTATAGACCACTTTTCTAAAGTTGGATCATGTTTTATACCAAATTGACTGTAATCAGCCTTTTTATCAACATCTCTTGTTAAGAATTCAATATACTGCCTTGGTAGAGGAGCAAATTGTTCCAAATAGTTTTCTAATACTTGGGGTTGAATATTTGATTGGTTTATTATATCACTTAATGATAAATTAGGATTTATTTTTTCACCCTCATCGTCTGGTAATACAGATGTGTCTAATTCTGCTATAACATCTGAAGGTAGAAATTGAGGTGATTGTTTACTTAAACTTGAAATTTCTTTTGGTTTACTGTATTCATTTAAGATTTTTTGTACTTGAGGTGGATACTTTTTTGTTAGTGGTGCTTTAAAAGCAGTAAAACTATCTTCATTGAATTCTTCAGCAGGAATTTGGGATGATGTTTTAATGTCTTCATTTTTAAAATCTTGGAATAATTCTTTTTTTAAATTTACGTTATCAGTAACTTTTTCTGATAATTCCTTTAAAGGTTCGGAAATAGGTTTAAATGTTTTTTCTAACGCAAGCTGTTCCATATTTATTCCTCGTTTAAGTAGTTTATATTTAGATCTTATAGCTTTACGTGCTTTAACCAAAGCCTCTTTTACTTTTTTGTCTTTACTATTCATATTTAAGACAGTATTATTGAGAAGCAAAATATAACTGCGTGTGTTATATCTATTGTACCTTTATATATTTATCGAATGTTTTACGAAATCTACCATTATTTAAATCATTTTCTTTGACAATTGTAATAAAACCATGTTTATCTTTCCAACATTCATTACAAAGTTCACAAAACTGAGAAAAACTTATGTCAGGATGAATGTGATCAAAGTATATGTGTTTGAGATTATTTAAATCTTGCTTAAAAAGACAGAGATAATTTGCATTATCTCTTATAAGTTGTTTCGGTACTGATGTGTATGTTTGACATAAAAAAAATAAATTAATTGACGAATGTCTGCCAAATCTAAAATATTCTTTGATTTTTTCTAAATTTTTGGGTGTAAATGAAATATCATCAAATATTATTACTGAAAAAGGTAAAACTTTATCAGAACTAATAATATTATCTCCATCACTAAATGCATAAAAATTTATTATATCTGTTACACCTTCCATAACTTTTTTTAAAAATGTGTATTTAGGTTGAAACATTGTCTTTGAATAAACATATACATTTTGAAATCTTATTCCATTTTTATGTAGTAAAAGTGAAATAACTAAATTTGTTTTTCCACTATTACTAGGTCCACAAATTAAACATCTCATATTTTTAGAAAAAAGAGATTCATTTTGTAGATAGTTAATTGATGTTTTAGATTCAAATAGTTTACTGAAATCTTCCACAGCTAAACCACCACCTTTAATTTTTAAGGTTTTCATAGCGTATATATATATATATATATATATATATATATATATGAAATTATTTATTTTAAATTATTACCTTTATAATGTTAATTTATACTAAGTTAGGTGGTGGTATAATGAATGCTTTTATAAATAAGTTACCGTGGGAATTACATATTCCAGGATATAAATTTTGTGGACCTAATACAAAGCTAACTGAACGTATTAGGAGAGGGGATAAACCTATAAATAGACTAGATGATTCATGTCGAGAGCATGATTTAAAATACGCCCAGTATAAAGACTTACATAATCGTCATAAAGCAGATTTAGAACTTGAACATAGAGCTTGGGAACGAGTTAAATCTAAAGACGCAACACTTGGTGAAAAATCAGCAGCCTGGTTTGTAACCAATATTATGAAGGGAAAACGAAAATTAGGTATGGGCTTGAAAAAAAGAAAAAAGAAAACCACCTTTAATAAGATATTAAAAAATATCAAAACATCTTTAAAGGGAAAAAAATATCTGATATATATAGAGCATCAAATTTAGCATTATTATCTGCTAATAAAGCTGTAAATAATGCTGGTGGAAAATCAAATGTATCTGTTCCTAGAGTTTTACCATTACCCAAGTCAGGTGGTTTTCTACCTTTAATACCCTTATTTGCCGCTTTGTCCGCGTTAGGGGGTTTATCGGGGGGTGCAGCTGCTATAGCTAAATCTATAAATGATGCTAAAGCCGCAAAAAAAGCTTTAGAAGAAAATCAAAGACATAATCAAACTATGGAGGCAATTGCATTAGGAAAAAAGGGTAGTGGCTATTTTTTAAAACCATATCGTAAAGGAATGGGTATATTTCTTAAACATAAACAAAAAAAAAGTAAAAAAAGAATTTAAAAAAACAAATAAATTACCTCAACGTCCCCTTACAGATAGAGATTTAATAGAATATTGTCGTAATATACCAAATTTTCGTGGGATATTCATGAAAGATACATTACCTATTAAAATAAAAAAGAATGAATGTGGTATTATAAATTTAGATGATGAAAGTGGATCCGGTACACATTGGACTTGTTATATGAAGAGAGATAAACAGGTAAAATATTTTGATAGTTTTGGGAATTTACCACCTCCACTTGAATTACGTAAATACTTTGGAAAATCAACTGAAGTTTTATATAATTATAAACGATATCAAAAATTTAATACATTCAATTGCGGACATCTGTGTATTAAGTTTTTACTTAATAATCAAGTGTTAAAATAATGTCTACTATATTTACTTTAGTTGACTGCAGCAATGTAATATCTTGTAATTATTATCCCCCAATATTTTTAGAACCTAATTGTAATTATGGATTAGGATTAATTGCATTTTATAGCTATAATACTATCCAAAATGTAAATAGTAAAAATAATAAATTATATTTTAAGAAAACTGACGGAACTGAAGGTATAATAGAAGTTCCCCCTGGTGCATATGAAATATCAGAAATAGCAAATGTATTAGAAAAGAAAATGAAAGAATATGGAGCAAGTTTTATATTAAAAGATAATCTT
The DNA here is from genome assembly GCA_025024175.1 of Rhyzopertha dominica. Lineage (NCBI taxonomy): Eukaryota > Metazoa > Arthropoda > Insecta > Coleoptera > Bostrichidae > Rhyzopertha > Rhyzopertha dominica. The sequence continues at coordinate 31,301,808 of QCXZ01000064.1, read as the reverse complement.
AATACTTTAAAATGTGAAATATTAAGTGATGTTATTATTGACTTTACCAAAAAATATTCTATAGGTAGTCTGTTAGGTTTTTCTTCAACTATTATTCCTGAAAACATACTAACGGAATCTAATGTACAAGTTAAAATTCATAAAGTTAATAATATAAGATTGGAATGTAATTTGATTAATAATGCTTATATAAATGAAAAGGAAATGCATACAATCTTTGAATTTGGATTAAACGTGGAACCAGGTTATAAAATTATTTATGAACCTACTCACATTATATATATGCCTATAAATAAGTGGATTATTGATAATATAACAATTCGAGTTGTTGATCAAGACGGAGACTTAGTTGATTTTAATAACGAACAAATTGTAGTTAGATTAGAACTTAAAAAATTAGAATAAATGGGTATAAAATATCACGGATTTAACGATAACTATAAAAACACTCCATTACCAAAGAAGATTAGTAGAAGATCAAAGCAGCATTTGACCAGACGTGACATAAAGTTCTTAGAATCATTGGGTTTAGTTGTGTCTTCAGAATGGCAGAGCAATTAAACATATTTGAAGGTATTTATTTTGATGACACTATTATAAATGAGGAACTGCATTCTTATCAACCTTATGGTTCAGGTAAATTTGAACCCTCCGATGAAGTACGCATTTGCATACAATGCCAAGATTTAATTACTGCTACTTATGATAGTTTCATTTACATAGAGGGAGAACTGAAACCCCATGATAATCAAAAAAATTGTCATTTTGATAATAATGGAATTCTTATGTTGTTTGATGAAATTCGATATGAATTAAACGGACATGTTATTGATAGTATCAGAAATCCCGGAATTACTACCACAATTAAAAATTTAATTTCATTAAGTGAAGATGAAAATAGAGGTTTGCAGTATGCTGGCTGGAATCTTAATATTATCAATATGGATCTTAAGACTTTAGGAACTATAGGTCAAATTTTAACCATTTTTCAACCAACTACTAAAAAATTTTCTGCTTGTATACCTTTAAATAAAATATTTGGATTTGCTGAAGATTATAAAAAAGTCATTGTAAATGCAAAACAAGAATTAGTGTTAATTATGGCAAGATCAACCACAAATGCTATTATAGGTACAACAGATGCAGATATATCTATAACAAAACTATTATGGAAAATACCACAGATTTCTTTAAGTGATGCTGAAAAATTAAAATTATATAATAAAGTTAATAAAAATCAACCCATTACAATTGCCTTTAGAAAATGGGATCTATATGAGTTACCTAGTTTAAAACAAAGCAAATCAGATGTTTGGGCTATAAAAACGTCAACTAATTTAGAAAAACCGAGATTTGTTATTGTTGCGTTTCAAACTGATCGTAAAAATACAATTAATAAAGCTGCGAGTATATTTGATTCAGTTAACATTACAGATATTAACTTATACTTAAATGATAAGAAATACCCATACGAACAGATTAATACAGATTTTGAAAATTCTCGATATGCTCTTGCCTATCATAATTATACAAGGTTTCAAAAAGATTACTATGGTCGTGGTTTTCAACCACTATTAAGTTATGAACAGTTTAAAAAAATTCCAGTCTTTGTAATTAATTGTAGCAGACAAAATGAATCGATAAAGAATGCAACAGTAGATGTAAAGCTTGAGTTTGAGAGTGATAGCAATTTTCCAGCAAATACTTGTTGTTATGCATTAATTTTACATGATACTGTGATACAGTATAATATATTAAGTGGAGAAATTAATAAACTAGTTTAGATTAAACTGCAGTGAAAATAACATTAAAACAATATGGTGTGTGTGATTGATATGGAGGGTTATATGTGTCCTGAATTTTCACCAAAGGAATTAACAATTTCCAATGGAAAAAAGGTTGCCAGTTATTTATTCAAATCACCATGTGCATACCGGGAACTTAAACCAGCTTTTAAAAGACAAGCAACATGGGTGTATCATAATTATCATGGAATTCCATTTGAAGCAGGGTATATTGAACTATCAGAATTACCTCAAATAATAAAGGAAGCAATAAAGGATGAGACGGTGATATTTTGTAAAGGTAAAGTTAAGCAAGATTTAATCAACAAATATAGTGATAAACAAATTGTTATAAATCTAGATAATATATGTCCAAATGATATTTCATTAAAAAATAATTGGAGTAAGAATGATTGTTATTATCATCAAATCACTAATTATAATTGTAGTTTAAATAATGTAAGACTAATATGTAAATACTTAAACATAAATACAAATTAAACTGTGTAAATGTATCTAAAATAAAACACATATTACATAGATGTCTTTTATTATCTTAAATTTCATTACTCATGCTGCAAATCAATTTATTAGTCATTTTCTGTACTTTATCTTTTATTATTAAGAACGTAATTAGAATTGCAGCAAGAATAATACAGAAAAGTGTAATAATTACATATAAATATTCCTTTTCTATATCACTATTTACGTTTTTTACAAAAGTTTGATTATGTAAGCGTAACTGAAGTTGATCAATATTCCATATTGTTGTTTGCCAATCACTAGTTGCTGATGTATTTCCAAATATATACTTAATTTGAAAATGTAGAAATATGTTACTAGAATTGAGAGCAACTGTTTTGTTAAATCTCCAGTTGTAAACATAATAATGATTAAAATATGCTGATTTCATTTGCATCCATTTAGCATAACTTTTTTCATATTCTGTTACTTTTGGCATTTGATGAAAACGTAGTTCTAATTAATCCTGCTCTCGTATCACTTGGTGAAGGACGTTGAAATGTTATATCCTCATATGCAGGGAAATGTATGGAATATAAAAGGAAGAGAGTAGTAACAATTTTCATTTTATTTCACTTGTTAATCTAAAACAATATACATATATTAAACATAATATAATTCTCCTTATACTATTTACAATACTTATTTATATAAAATTTTATTAAATCTAATATAAATATAAAACTAACATATTAGTTTAATTATTCATCAACATATATTATTTGAATTTTATAATGTCCCCAAGGTAATGTATTAATTTTATTAGATAATATACAACGTTTGTCATCATCACAGGATAAAGCTATTTTTGTTTTATGTGCTGAAAATACATTAAAATGGGCAGAAGTTATCTGACTTTGTTTAGATTTTATCAAAGCATTTTTAAACAATACCTTTTCATAATGTTCAAATCTTAAAAAGTTTTTTACAATATTATGATCCGTACCTTTAGCTTTTTTAATTATTTGATCTGAAACAATTATAGAGTACATCTTTGATCTTAAACCTACAAAGGCAGATATTATTTGACCACCCATTTCATCTTTAACTTTTCCCATTACTTTACGATTTAACAAAGGATAATTAAATGGGTTGGAGCTAGAAATTTGATTTCAAGTATCAAATCTTTTTAAATCAGGTTTTAGATCTAAATAGACATTCTCTGTAAAAATTTGATAAATTAAACTATCTGTGTCAGTATAATTTAGAAATATTTTAGAAAGTGGATATTTAGACATCATGTAATTATAATGAAAATCATATAAATGTGCTTTTGCTAAGTCCAACACAATCATACCTAAATAAATAGGTTTCGAAAATTGAATAAGTAAACGTTTCATTTCAACTAATATTAAATTTTCGTTTATAACAGTTCTTGATTTGAAATTTGGTTTTGCTATATACCTTCCTGCACCATATCTACCCTCGAATGAAGATAAGAGCTTTACATCACGATATTTTCTAACATTTTCAATTGTTTTACCAAAGGATGCATTTATAAATAGTTTAAATAAATTTTCTTCAAATTATTATTAGCTTCTGTACGTTTTTGTGTATTCAATTCTATGTATGGTCTTATCCAATCTTTTTGATGAAAACCAATA
>QCXZ01000064.1:31210534-31297798 GCA_025024175.1 Rhyzopertha dominica | reverse complement strand
GAATGTCTGCCAAATCTAAAATATTCTTTGATTTTTTCTAAATTTTTGGGTGTAAATGAAATATCATCAAATATTATTACTGAAAAAGGTAAAACTTTATCAGAACTAATAATATTATCTCCATCACTAAATGCATAAAAATTTATTATATCTGTTACACCTTCCATAACTTTTTTTAAAAATGTGTATTTAGGTTGAAACATTGTCTTTGAATAAACATATACATTTTGAAATCTTATTCCATTTTTATGTAGTAAAAGTGAAATAACTAAATTTGTTTTTCCACTATTACTAGGTCCACAAATTAAACATCTCATATTTTTAGAAAAAAGAGATTCATTTTGTAGATAGTTAATTGATGTTTTAGATTCAAATAGTTTACTGAAATCTTCCACAGCTAAACCACCACCTTTAATTTTTAAGGTTTTCATAGCGTATATATATATATATATATATATATATATATATGAAATTATTTATTTTAAATTATTACCTTTATAATGTTAATTTATACTAAGTTAGGTGGTGGTATAATGAATGCTTTTATAAATAAGTTACCGTGGGAATTACATATTCCAGGATATAAATTTTGTGGACCTAATACAAAGCTAACTGAACGTATTAGGAGAGGGGATAAACCTATAAATAGACTAGATGATTCATGTCGAGAGCATGATTTAAAATACGCCCAGTATAAAGACTTACATAATCGTCATAAAGCAGATTTAGAACTTGAACATAGAGCTTGGGAACGAGTTAAATCTAAAGACGCAACACTTGGTGAAAAATCAGCAGCCTGGTTTGTAACCAATATTATGAAGGGAAAACGAAAATTAGGTATGGGCTTGAAAAAAAGAAAAAAGAAAACCACCTTTAATAAGATATTAAAAAATATCAAAACATCTTTAAAGGGAAAAAAAATATCTGATATATATAGAGCATCAAATTTAGCATTATTATCTGCTAATAAAGCTGTAAATAATGCTGGTGGAAAATCAAATGTATCTGTTCCTAGAGTTTTACCATTACCCAAGTCAGGTGGTTTTCTACCTTTAATACCCTTATTTGCCGCTTTGTCCGCGTTAGGGGGTTTATCGGGGGGTGCAGCTGCTATAGCTAAATCTATAAATGATGCTAAAGCCGCAAAAAAAGCTTTAGAAGAAAATCAAAGACATAATCAAACTATGGAGGCAATTGCATTAGGAAAAAAGGGTAGTGGCTATTTTTTAAAACCATATCGTAAAGGAATGGGTATATTTCTTAAACATAAACAAAAAAAAAGTAAAAAAAGAATTTAAAAAAACAAATAAATTACCTCAACGTCCCCTTACAGATAGAGATTTAATAGAATATTGTCGTAATATACCAAATTTTCGTGGGATATTCATGAAAGATACATTACCTATTAAAATAAAAAAGAATGAATGTGGTATTATAAATTTAGATGATGAAAGTGGATCCGGTACACATTGGACTTGTTATGTGAAGAGAGATAAACAGGTAAAATATTTTGATAGTTTTGGGAATTTACCACCTCCACTTGAATTACGTAAATACTTTGGAAAATCAACTGAAGTTTTATATAATTATAAACGATATCAAAAATTTAATACATTCAATTGCGGACATCTGTGTATTAAGTTTTTACTTAATAATCAAGTGTTAAAATAATGTCTACTATATTTACTTTAGTTGACTGCAGCAATGTAATATCTTGTAATTATTATCCCCCAATATTTTTAGAACCTAATTGTAATTATGGATTAGGATTAATTGCATTTTATAGCTATAATACTATCCAAAATGTAAATAGTAAAAATAATAAATTATATTTTAAGAAAACTGACGGAACTGAAGGTATAATAGAAGTTCCCCCTGGTGCATATGAAATATCAGAAATAGCAAATGTATTAGAAAAGAAAATGAAAGAATATGGAGCAAGTTTTATATTAAAAGATAATCTTAATACTTTAAAATGTGAAATATTAAGTGATGTTATTATTGACTTTACCAAAAAATATTCTATAGGTAGTCTGTTAGGTTTTTCTTCAACTATTATTCCTGAAAACATACTAACGGAATCTAATGTACAAGTTAAAATTCATAAAGTTAATAATATAAGATTGGAATGTAATTTGATTAATAATGCTTATATAAATGAAAAGGAAATGCATACAATCTTTGAATTTGGATTAAACGTGGAACCAGGTTATAAAATTATTTATGAACCTACTCACATTATATATATGCCTATAAATAAGTGGATTATTGATAATATAACAATTCGAGTTGTTGATCAAGACGGAGACTTAGTTGATTTTAATAACGAACAAATTGTAGTTAGATTAGAACTTAAAAAATTAGAATAAATGGGTATAAAATATCACGGATTTAACGATAACTATAAAAACACTCCATTACCAAAGAAGATTAGTAGAAGATCAAAGCAGCATTTGACCAGACGTGACATAAAGTTCTTAGAATCATTGGGTTTAGTTGTGTCTTCAGAATGGCAGAGCAATTAAACATATTTGAAGGTATTTATTTTGATGACACTATTATAAATGAGGAACTGCATTCTTATCAACCTTATGGTTCAGGTAAATTTGAACCCTCCGATGAAGTACGCATTTGCATACAATGCCAAGATTTAATTACTGCTACTTATGATAGTTTCATTTACATAGAGGGAGAACTGAAACCCCATGATAATCAAAAAAATTGTCATTTTGATAATAATGGAATTCTTATGTTGTTTGATGAAATTCGATATGAATTAAACGGACATGTTATTGATAGTATCAGAAATCCCGGAATTACTACCACAATTAAAAATTTAATTTCATTAAGTGAAGATGAAAATAGAGGTTTGCAGTATGCTGGCTGGAATCTTAATATTATCAATATGGATCTTAAGACTTTAGGAACTATAGGTCAAATTTTAACCATTTTTCAACCAACTACTAAAAAATTTTCTGCTTGTATACCTTTAAATAAAATATTTGGATTTGCTGAAGATTATAAAAAAGTCATTGTAAATGCAAAACAAGAATTAGTGTTAATTATGGCAAGATCAACCACAAATGCTATTATAGGTACAACAGATGCAGATATATCTATAACAAAACTATTATGGAAAATACCACAGATTTCTTTAAGTGATGCTGAAAAATTAAAATTATATAATAAAGTTAATAAAAATCAACCCATTACAATTGCCTTTAGAAAATGGGATCTATATGAGTTACCTAGTTTAAAACAAAGCAAATCAGATGTTTGGGCTATAAAAACGTCAACTAATTTAGAAAAACCGAGATTTGTTATTGTTGCGTTTCAAACTGATCGTAAAAATACAATTAATAAAGCTGCGAGTATATTTGATTCAGTTAACATTACAGATATTAACTTATACTTAAATGATAAGAAATACCCATACGAACAGATTAATACAGATTTTGAAAATTCTCGATATGCTCTTGCCTATCATAATTATACAAGGTTTCAAAAAGATTACTATGGTCGTGGTTTTCAACCACTATTAAGTTATGAACAGTTTAAAAAAATTCCAGTCTTTGTAATTAATTGTAGCAGACAAAATGAATCGATAAAGAATGCAACAGTAGATGTAAAGCTTGAGTTTGAGAGTGATAGCAATTTTCCAGCAAATACTTGTTGTTATGCATTAATTTTACATGATACTGTGATACAGTATAATATATTAAGTGGAGAAATTAATAAACTAGTTTAGATTAAACTGCAGTGAAAATAACATTAAAACAATATGGTGTGTGTGATTGATATGGAGGGTTATATGTGTCCTGAATTTTCACCAAAGGAATTAACAATTTCCAATGGAAAAAAGGTTGCCAGTTATTTATTCAAATCACCATGTGCATACCGGGAACTTAAACCAGCTTTTAAAAGACAAGCAACATGGGTGTATCATAATTATCATGGAATTCCATTTGAAGCAGGGTATATTGAACTATCAGAATTACCTCAAATAATAAAGGAAGCAATAAAGGATGAGACGGTGATATTTTGTAAAGGTAAAGTTAAGCAAGATTTAATCAACAAATATAGTGATAAACAAATTGTTATAAATCTAGATAATATATGTCCAAATGATATTTCATTAAAAAATAATTGGAGTAAGAATGATTGTTATTATCATCAAATCACTAATTATAATTGTAGTTTAAATAATGTAAGACTAATATGTAAATACTTAAACATAAATACAAATTAAACTGTGTAAATGTATCTAAAATAAAACACATATTACATAGATGTCTTTTATTATCTTAAATTTCATTACTCATGCTGCAAATCAATTTATTAGTCATTTTCTGTACTTTATCTTTTATTATTAAGAACGTAATTAGAATTGCAGCAAGAATAATACAGAAAAGTGTAATAATTACATATAAATATTCCTTTTCTATATCACTATTTACGTTTTTTACAAAAGTTTGATTATGTAAGCGTAACTGAAGTTGATCAATATTCCATATTGTTGTTTGCCAATCACTAGTTGCTGATGTATTTCCAAATATATACTTAATTTGAAAATGTAGAAATATGTTACTAGAATTGAGAGCAACTGTTTTGTTAAATCTCCAGTTGTAAACATAATAATGATTAAAATATGCTGATTTCATTTGCATCCATTTAGCATAACTTTTTTCATATTCTGTTACTTTTGCATTTGATGAAAACGTAGTTCTAATTAATCCTGCTCTCGTATCACTTGGTGAAGGACGTTGAAATGTTATATCCTCATATGCAGGGAAATGTATGGAATATAAAAGGAAGAGAGTAGTAACAATTTTCATTTTATTTCACTTGTTAATCTAAAACAATATACATATATTAAACATAATATAATTCTCCTTATACTATTTACAATACTTATTTATATAAAATTTTATTAAATCTAATATAAATATAAAACTAACATATTAGTTTAATTATTCATCAACATATATTATTTGAATTTTATAATGTCCCCAAGGTAATGTATTAATTTTATTAGATAATATACAACGTTTGTCATCATCACAGGATAAAGCTATTTTTGTTTTATGTGCTGAAAATACATTAAAATGGGCAGAAGTTATCTGACTTTGTTTAGATTTTATCAAAGCATTTTTAAACAATACCTTTTCATAATGTTCAAATCTTAAAAAGTTTTTTACAATATTATGATCCGTACCTTTAGCTTTTTTAATTATTTGATCTGAAACAATTATAGAGTACATCTTTGATCTTAAACCTACAAAGGCAGATATTATTTGACCACCCATTTCATCTTTAACTTTTCCCATTACTTTACGATTTAACAAAGGATAATTAAATGGGTTGGAGCTAGAATAATTTGAAGTATCAAATCTTAATTTTAAATCAGGTTTTAGATCTAAATAGACATTCTCTGTAAAAATTTGATAAATTAAACTATCTGTGTCAGTATAATTTAGAAATATTTTAGAAAGTGGATATTTAGACATCATGTAATTATAATGAAAATCATATAAATGTGCTTTTGCTAAGTCCAACACAATCATACCTAAATAAATAGGTTTCGAAAATTGAATAAGTAAACGTTTCATTTCAACTAATATTAAATTTTCGTTTATAACAGTTCTTGATTTGAAATTTGGTTTTGCTATATACCTTCCTGCACCATATCTACCCTCGAATGAAGATAAGAGCTTTACATCACGATATTTTCTAACATTTTCAATTGTTTTACCAAAGGATGCATTTATAAATAGTTTAAATAAATTTTCTTCAAATTTATTATTAGCTTCTGTACGTTTTTGTGTATTCAATTCTATGTATGGTCTTATCCAATCTTTTTGATGAAAACCAATAATTCTGTGTACCTTTTTAAGTTTCATACCCATTCTTAAACATTGTTGTAAATTGATAAAATGCAATACATACTTTTCTTTATTATGTAACGTTGCAAGTAACTTTTTATTACATTTTGAACCTGGTGGAATTAATTTTTCTGGGCATAGTGGTAAGAAATAGTGTAAATCATGTATTTCTTTTGGATACTCTAAATCAACTTCTAAAATATATCCTATTTTTCCAGTTTTTTCTATATTCATTATATCCAAATTATTTATTTCATTATCTTTGAGCCAAAAAAAATTTCCTATAGGTAAATATTGACACATTGCAAAACCATATAAATTTACAAAATCAAAGTATAAAATATATGAAGTGGGTTTTGTTGAATCATAGTTATCTAAATAAGGATTATTTGCCTTTGAATAACGATGAGACACTTGTGATAATCCACCACGTATAGCTTTCTCAAAGAATAAGATCATATTGATATCATTTAATAATTCCAATTTCACATGCGTATATTTTAATAAAGCTTGCCAGGTATAAGACGGTAAACTTACAAAATGAGCGGGATCTAATTGATAAGTGTCCATACACATTTTTCGAAAATTCTCAAATACAGCAGTTAAAAGTAAGACATCAGATTTTAAATACAACTGTACGTACATTCCTAAATTTACACAATTCATTTCAGTCCAAACCAGTTGACAATGTGCATAATTTTCATTAGATATATTATTTTTAGTTATTGTATTATAAAATTTTTCAATTGATGGTAATGCATTATCATTTAATTTTTGAAAACTATCTAAATAATCATAAGGTAAAAAGCCTTTCTTTGATAATAGTTTAAATTCCTTATCAGAACTGAAGTAATTTCTAACAAAACTAAATTGATCATTTTTTAAATATGAACCTAGTTTGCTCAACGATTCATTTAAAAAATTTAAAGAATCAATAAATTTAAAAGTAAATGTAAATTTTTTTGTATTTATAATTTTAGAAAACGACTTATATTTTTCTTGATTAAGAGGTAATAATTTAACTTTTCCGGGATTTTTAATCATATCTTTGCCATTCACTTCAACTTTTTTTTCTGAAATTTCCTCAATAATAAAATTTGCATCATAATTTGTTAAATTATGAAAAACTATTGGTACAACAGTAGGTATTTTTCTATTTAAATTACAACTCGTATGTGCAGCGGCAATATAATTTCCTGTTAGATGACAATGATCTTTAACTTTTAAGTCAAATATAGCATCAGTAAATTTTTGTTCACATATATGACATACGATTGATGTTTCAAAGGAAAGTTTTTCATCACTTGATAAGTTATTCATACTAATTGGTTTAGAATAGATATTTGCAAGTTCAGATGCTAATTTATATAAAAAAATTACAAATTTTTGTATGCAACTTTCTCCTTCAAACATTTTATAATATGATAAATCATTATTATATGAACATTTTACAAAAACACCTACATACATAGGTATATGTTTTCTATATATTTGCATTCCACGTATAAATAAATTTTGTGAAACTGGTTCTAATATACATTCTATATCACAATAAACAATAAAAGGTAATAATTCTTTTTGATAAAAATCTTTAAATTTTAAAATACGACTACTTTCTTTGGGTATCTTATAACGTACAGCTTTAAAACGTTTACAATCTTCTATGTGTTCATCCAGCTTTGATCGTAAATAAAAATAACTTAAACATCTATCGCATACAAATATTTTATTTGAACGTTTAGTAAGTTGTGATTTAACTAATTTAGATAAATCCTTTATCCAACAAAAATGTGATACAACCTCTTCATTTATGTATCGTGATATCATTAACAAATTTATATGACGACCTTTGATATTATCGGATATATGAAGTGGTATAACAGTAAAAATAGCAAATTTATCATTAACAGGATCATAATAATAGTCATCAGATCCCTCTTTTTGTAATGTAAAAATATTTATACTGATGTCATTCTGATTTTCAAATTTTCTTATTTGTGATAGACTCATTGGTAAATGAATACCAGACATATTCAAAACTGAACTAAAATGAGGATATGATATTAATTTATCAGAATTTGCATTAACTGGAAATAATGCAGATACGACAGCCCAAGGAAAACACGTATAATCATTTACTTTAAGATTTATACAAGCATGTTTCTGTTTTATAACGTTAGGCAATTCAATATACATTCCACCATTAAAACTAATATACTTATTAATATTTATCTTTAATTCGTGTATACATTCTAAAATTTCACCACTCCCCATATCTTGAAACTCCGATATTTTTCGTAAAATTGTTTCAACTACATGTATATTATACCAATCAGATAAATTTGTATTATCATAAATAATTTCATTTTTTGTGTTGAAATATCTAGTTCGAAGAGTATTCTCTGGATATTTTATAAAATCTGTAGAAAGAACAACATTTACTTTTAAAGGTCCTTTCACTAAAAAGTGTTTAATACAATTTTGAAATGGAATTAAAGCGTATTCAAAAAACAAGTTAGGATTATTTTTTGAGTCATCACTATCATTAGATATGCTACATGTACTAATCCGATTTTTAAATGCTCTTTTTGATAAGACTTCTCTCCAACCAAATGGTGAATAAAATGTATTATTAAGTGACATTTTAATAAAATTATGATGTAGAACCAAAACCTTRTTGATTCCTTATTGTTTCAGATAAATTTAATACTTCAACTACTTTTGGATATAAAATTTTTTCACAAATTAATTGAGCTATTTTATCTCCAATATTTACATAAAATGTGTCTTTTTCTGAATGATTAAAGAGTAAAACCTTAACAGATCCTCTATAGTCTGCATCAATTACTCCAGCTCCAACTTGTATAAAATTATTTAATGCTAAACCGGAACGTGGGGCAATTCTACCATAAACACCATATGGTAATTCAATAGATAAACCAGTATCAATTAAACGTTTAGATTTAGGTAGTATTAAACAGTTCTCTATACTTGATAAATCTAATCCTGCAGAAAACTCAGTTTGTCTTAAAGGTAATTGAGCCTGTAGATGAAGTTTTTTCACTTTTAAATATTCACCTATAATAAATTATAAAGTAAGTTAATTTCGTCTAACTAATGGATTACCTTTTATTTTTTCAGATGCATGTTCTAAAAAACTTAACAATTCTTTCAAAATTGGATCGTCTTCACGTACATTTAATTTTAACCTTACACAACTATGTTTCCAATAATCACGCGGATTTTCGTTTTTCAAATCAGAAGAATTATAAAAATTGATATGTATGTAATATTCACCAACTGCACTATCAATTACTAAACTTTGATATTTACCATCAGCATCTCTAAAGGTTAATTCATTTTTAAAAACCCCTTCTAAATTCTCAATTACTTTACAATTAAACAATTTACTAAAATCTATATTACCTTCACTTGATGATTGTTCCTCCACTTCAGGATTGATTTTTTCTGTGTTCAAGTTTGAGCCCTGTTCTCCTTCTCTTTGTAAAATAGTATTTAAAACTTTAGTTAAAATTTGATTAGCTTCATCAATTGCTGAAATTGTAAAAAATGTTTGAAATCCAGATTGTTTTTCTACATAAGTTGATAATGTATTCAGCAATTCAAAAGCATCCCACTGGGCGCACTGGTTTTCTAATTCTTTCCAATAACTTCCTATCTTTTGAATGCTAATGAAGATCCTCTTAAGCTCAAACTTTCCTTGCTGATGCGCTTCCTTGATACAGCATAAAATCAAATTATCCCAAAATTCTGAGCTGATATTAGGGAACCATATTGTTTGCAAAAGAGTTTGTATTAAGGTATATAATCTAGCAGTCTGCTTCTTTGTACTCGTGTGGCTGATTTTGGCCTTTTTCTTTGATGGAACTTCTACCAATATAACATCATCATCAAAATCTTGCGAAGAAGATGCAGCTGGGTCTACAGACGACATGTCTTTTATAAAATCAAAATATTAAGATATAATTTTCACATTTTATAAAAAATACTTACCAGGATTATTAACAACACAATCAACACTTGTTATTTTCTAAGTTGAAGATCAGAACACTGTTCTGAAACTGTTCAAATGAGATGTATTTTAATTAACGTTTACTGAATTATTGATTATTTATTAAAGCTGCTTGCTTGCTTTTATATCCCACTTTTTACGTAAACAGTCAACCATAAATATATACTTTACGTAAGTGAATCCTTCTAGAAGCAAAAATGTTTGCGAAAACAAGATAATTATTTTTGTATAGAGACGTAAACAAGGTTGATTGCAAAACAACTTTGTCTCGTTCTAGATCATATAAGTGTTGCAAAACAAAATAATTATTTCTATATGTGGAAAGTAAACAAGGTTAAATGTAAAAATTATAGGAAAATCAACAAGGTTAACTGTGAATAACAAGTTGAAATAGACATACCTCTACAAAAATAATGAGAATGATGGAGGGGTTTCAATACCATTAACTTAGATAAAACCAAAATCAAATCGGTTTTACATTTAGTAATTTAAAATTTTGTTTAAGTGATATATAATAATACACCAATATGACTGAAGGTAAGAGTAAAAGTTAACACTAATACTCTCATAATTTTTATACATATTTTAGTACCACAAGCTGTAATTGATTTTATTAAAGAGAGCAAGAGTATGTATAACGCCTTTGTAAGTAAATATTATGCTTGAAAAAATAATAATGTAACTAACACATTTCTTTTTTCCTTATTATAGGGAATAAAAAGGACAAACTTGACGGAAATGATTCATGCACATAGAAATATGAATGCTCCCGTTATATATAATGGAAAGTGGGTGCCAGAGGGTGGATATTTGATAATTATATTAGACTATGGTGTAATAAAATATAATTATTATGGTAAATTAATTCATTTTTAAATTACTTATAGTGACTTTCATTGTTTCTTTTTTTAGAATCTAGACCTCATGATTTAATACGTACGTATTTTAAGTGTATCATAAATGATTACAGCCTAATATTACATTTTTATTTCAGACTATAATGAAGACCTTCTATAAATTATTTATATTAACACTATACATATTATGTATTTTTAAATGTAATCTTAAAATTTAATATATTCATTTTTAAATATTTATTTACATATTTAAATTTTATTTTACAATATTATTTATAAACTATTAATATAATATTCTGGATAAAAATTATACACTTCACACACTGCTTGAATGCAAGAATAAGGTAATTCTTTATTTAAAATATCCGAAAAAAACTTATCCTCAAACTCTTTAAGACTTTTAGAATACATTGAAAGGTAATCATAAAATTTTAATTCCTTCAAATGTGTGAAATGGATATTTATAAAAAAATCTATTTTCAATAACGCTAAGATAACCTCTTTCTGAAAAATTACAGAACTATTAGACATATAATCTGTAACATACAATACTTTTTCACCTGTCTGAGAAAATGCAACCTTATGATATACAAATCCTAAACTTTCAATATACCACTCATCATTAGTAAAATAATCTAAAACTGTATCTTTACAATTTAAAAATTGTTTCCAACTAATATCTGAAAATTGTATAACTGATAAATCGAAATTAGAAATAATTTTTAAAATTGGTTCGCACTCATGTTGTAAATCTAAACCCATTACTAGAAATACTCCTTCACTTAAATTAAACACTGACTGTAACAACATCTTATTTCTATATGATGGGATTTCATTTTTACTAGAATCATTAACATAATTTTGAGTTTCCATATTAAAAATAGGAGACACTAAATTATTATTTGTATAAGAAGTTATAGGAGTTGGTGTAATTCTTCTCCTTCTTCTTTTAGGTTTTCCACTTCCACACACATCTATTCCATCTTCTGGTTGAACACAATTGTCTTTTTTTGACATAATACGTTTCATCAAAACACTGTTGATTTGTGCCTGTGTCATCACCAAGGTAGAACCAAAATAATATTTAAAATAAAAGACAATAATAAAAATATATATTATTTATTCCTTGTATTATTATTTCCTTATTTTATCCTTAATTTGCTTAATGTTACTAATCATCCTCTATCCTCTGAATAATCTGAAAAAAACAATAGTATAATTTTACACAATTATAACAAATAATATCATTTGCTTAAAAAGGTACACTATCCCTTGAATAACTATATAATCTAACAATACCAAAAAATCATTTCCAACTAAATAACCTTTATAATACCTAACGAAACCAAAACCATCACACATCAAACTTTTTTAAAAAATTTCAAAATTTGTTAAAAGGCATACTTTTACAATTTTCAACTAAATAAGTTCACTGTACCTAATGAAACAAAAAATCATCACACATTAACCTTTATTCAAAAACTTACCGTTCAGAATAACAAATCCACACACTATTCAAGACAACGAACAAAAAAATGCACTCGCTACATCAATCAAAATTTAGGTGTTTCGTGGTTAAAATCTGCTATGCAACTAAAATATAAACACATAATTAC
The DNA here is from genome assembly GCA_025024175.1 of Rhyzopertha dominica. Taxonomy (NCBI): domain Eukaryota; kingdom Metazoa; phylum Arthropoda; class Insecta; order Coleoptera; family Bostrichidae; genus Rhyzopertha; species Rhyzopertha dominica. The sequence continues at coordinate 31,285,410 of QCXZ01000064.1, read as the reverse complement.
TGCATTGAACCAATTTACTTTCATACGCAACGTTAATTAAATTCAATCTTTCATATCAGGTAAACATGTTTACATCAGACTAATCACGTAAATAACTTTGTTTATCATTAAATTTAATTAACAATGTTTAAGGAAAAATTCAACATAGTAAATGACGTAAAGTTATACAAGGTTTCTACAAATAGATCATGCAAACACAGGGTGTGTTGATTTCCGAATTCTTTTTGTAACTGATGTCAGGCAACAATATGCATGCATTGAAAGTTGACATGCCAGAACCACAAAATGTAAGTTTTCTGTAACTTTTAAGTCAATTATACCACAAAGCACTAAAAAACTGTATTGAGAATGCACACTCCTAAGCGTTTCCTTGTATTAAAATAAATTGTTAGATAATAAGTATACGTCATTTTTTCTAAGAGACATGAAATTGATTTAATTGATTGTCTTTTCCTAAGAGTTTCACAACCGGCGATATGTGGTTATGATTTCTTCTGGACTATTATGTCTTACTCCAAAGTGTCCCTAGTTCTCAAATGTTTCGCTGCTTTTCACTGGTAGCATCTTCAGTGATGTTCATGTTTGACCATGACCTTGACCATGACCATGACCATGACCTTGACCATGACCTTGACCATGACCTTGACCTTGACCTTGACCATGACCTTGACCATGACCTTGACCTTGACCTTGGGCTTGTCCTTGGTCTTTTGACCTTGACCTTGGTCGTGTCCTTGGTCTTTTGACCTTGAAAAAGCCAGAAGCAACATAGCCCCTACTACTGTAGTTCAATTTAATTTGCATTTCTAATCACTCATACAACTGTTAATTTTTTAAAATCGATTAGTAATTAGTTTTCAAAGTAATTACCTAAATATAATGAATACAGTATTAACCTCAGGCTTTTACCACAGATTTACTGAAATAATAATAGCCTAAAAATAAAGTTTAAAGAACTTGTGGCCCTGTTCAGTTTTCTCAGAATTCTAGGAGGAAATTAATTTTTTACTTCGTGTCTTGTGTTTACTGCATCGGAAATAACTTTAAAACAAACAATGAAGCTCGCCTAGGGTTTTCAGCACTCTCTATCTACCAATTAAAAAAGCAGGTTCATTGCTGCCCTTCAATATAGAAGTTTATTTAAAAAACGTTATTATCTTATTGTAACAAACTCTTTCAAAACTTTTTCATACTATACCTAACGTGCAATTTAAAAATAACTACATGTTTTGTTACTATTTACTACAAAGCATAGATTTGTGGAAAAAGCACTTGCTTTTCAAGTATATGTACTAACTTTAATAATGCTTCTTTACGAATTCACCCTGCATGCCCTTGGCAGAACACTTTTGTACTACTGAGCACCGTCTTTGAGACATCTAATGAAAAATAGTTCTTTTTTTTGGAAAAAATCTTGAAACGCACTTGGAAACGGAGGGCGGGAAATGGTACGTCAACCACGAAAACCCCAAAAAGTTTATTTGGTTTCGAATTTACAAATCATGATTAAAAGTTACCGATTTTTACTCCCCCTTCCCAACTTGCTGGAAAATTATCAAGTTAAAGTTAAATTCAGATCACTGGAATTTTTTTTTAATCGAAATTGTTGGCGTATGCCCAACCCTTTCGGAACGTCACGTTTGGTGGTGAAGTCAAGGCAGGTAGACAATAATAATGGAAACTTGTCTACTGGTACCAGATTGTGCAAAAAATCTGATATAGACAGGTAAGTGAAGGGAGTTATATAGAAACTCTTCGTATTTCTTTTCGATTTTTTTTATGCAACTGGCCTCTTTGTTTTACTGTGTTCTAAGGCTCCGTTAATCAAATGTTCGATATACAGGCCAAACGCATAAGTGCTTTTATCAACAGTTTTGTGCAGCGTGGCTTAATTTTATCGATTACAAATCGATATACTATGTACCTACACATTATTATTTTTATTAAAACTTGACATATTTATTGAAAATTTAGATTAATTAAAAGGGTAATTTGAAAGTGCACTTAATGCTATAAAAACGAATAGGTTCCATAAAACAGTCTGTTAACCATGTTGCAATTTACGAAAATCAATGCTTCTCTCTGCATAATTGCAAGGAACAAAAACCTAAACTTCATGGCTCTCTTTTTTATTTTTGGAGTCCCTCCTAATTTTGGCGAGCACTGCAGATGTGACTTTTGAAACAAAACACTAATTAATGCCAAAACGGAAAAATATAAATCACATCTGATGTGTATAACAGTGTTATATTAAAATTCAATAAGGAATATAAAAATGCAGTCATATACAGAGTATTGTATTTACAATAACATAGTTGACTTTTTTTCAGTACAATCGAAAGTCGTCGAAAATTCAAAATATTTTTATAAAATGCAGCATAAAAATCTGAACAACTTTTGTATAAACATTACTTTGTACTTTGAATGGTAAAGGAGTTACAGAAGAACACGTTGGTGTGATAATACACTTGAGTTTCAAGTTCCTGATCAATGTACACTAGACAACACTTGGATCTAAAGTTATCGATACCGCATAGAGATATTCGTATATGGATCTCTCCTTAAGTATCGATCTCGTAACTTAAGTAAGTATTTTAATAAAAACTTAAAAAATAGTAATCTTTCCCCCACTCTATTTTACACTTTTAATTACTTTTTTCACTGTCCTATCAACGTTGTTGATTGCATCTACTAGTACAGATATTTGTAATCCCGCCTCATTGATGCCGTTAATACGCCTACATCTTATTTTTTAAGCATCCCCACAGAAAGAAAGAGTTAGTTAAAACGTTGATTTAAGTTGGTAGGTAGTTTTGTTCAGCTCGAGAATTATGCACAGGGGTATCATCCTCTTGAACACATTTCTACATTTAAGATTAAAAGTAGCTTAAAAATTCAGTTATCTTTATTGGTTCTTTAAATTTCCATGGTATAAAATAAGGCCGATGATTTGCCTGTTAATTAATTATTTTTGTATTTGTATTTTTGCGATTGAAAAGTCCCACAATTAGTCTCATTTGATCATAAAGTGTATTTGTGAAAACTATGACCATATCTGTTTGTCGCACATACCTTCTTCTGAATTATAGTCGACGTTCCTAGTCATTTAGAACAAGTACCTGACGGATACTGTATATGATGGATGGCACTAGTGTTTCTTTTGAATTCTTGATGCGCTGGATTTAGAAACCCCTCTGTTTCCGCTTCTTTAGCTCGCCTTACAGAAGTATTACCACTTACAGTAATAACTAGTAATTAATCTCTTTGTTCGTTAGTAACTTGTTGATCAACACCATGTTTAAGATATCGCTTTAAAAATGCACCGTACTTTTTTAAATTTGCGTCCAAATATTGGTAGGTCTTATAACATTGTTGCCTTTTTTCAGGAAATTGATTCAAATGTCGACTGAAGCCAATATCATATTTTTCTTATAAGAAATACAAATTTAAAAAAAATCGTATCTTTCAAAGATGAAAGACTGTTCGACCATTCCAAGTTATTGAAGATTGAATAATATAGTAGGCAAACAACAATGTAATCGTCTAAAGAACTGGGAAAATGTGGCTGTCTATAGCTACACACGAATGCATACTGTTACATGTTTAAAATGGTAAATATGTTCTATTAAAGAACTTCCCAGCAGTAAATTAATACTAAAGTAGGTATATCAAGTGGCATATCAAATTAATAAGAAAATATAGACGAGTTGAAATGTGAAAAATCCAGTATGATGTCCATAAGTAATAATGCTTTTTGTACACTTACCGTTTATTCAAAATAACTTCCAAACGAGTCGGAATTAGTTTGTTTTCAAAATGGTACATTATTATGCACCAAATATTAACTTTGCAATAGTAACAAATTTACTCATGCAAACCCATGTTCGGTAGGACACCCTGTAATAATAATAATAATAAACTTTATCATCCAACGGAATCCAATTACAGGACAATGTTACAAAATTATAATGTTGCATTGGTCCTAACTTAATAACAGTGATAATAAAAAAACTAAATAAATAAATCTTCTGGATGACAATTTGCGATCTTGCAAACTACAAAAATTAGCGATCGACGCATAATATTTGTTCTTGCCAGTGGAAGGCGGAAAGTAGCTCCATGCCTTGATGACACGCGTGGCACATAAAAGGGCAGTTGTGATAGAAAAGTAATAGACAATCAATTTTATTTTTTATTAGTTTGACAAGAAAGTTGAGACAATTGTCATCTCCTTTATGGCTAAGTGCAGTCATACCATGTCGACACAGCAATTCATTTTGATCAGTACCTATATAAGGGTATATAACATCCAATTTAAAACAAAAGAATTTTAAAAATCGCCGTTGAACTCGATCTAGCTGAAGTGATTGACACACATACATAGGGTACCAGACCAAAGAAGCATATTCAATCTTACTCAGGACATAAGCATAAAATAATTTTTTTAGAAAAGTAATATCAGAAAAGTTTCTACCAACACGTATGACAAATACCAAGGATCTATAAGCAGAATTACAAACGGATTGAAGATGAGTGAGAAAGGATAACTCGGAATCGAATCTGAATTACGAACGTCATTTAATTGTGTAATATCCAGAACATTTATAAATTGACGAAAGGAAGTTGTTTTACGAGACATGATGTCGTTATCGCCAAAGAGTAAAAAATGCCGGTCAATAAGAAACTGTTCTAATGCAGAGGTAAAAATCTCAATATCATCTGCAGAAACGTCAGGGGGAACATAAAGAATTCCTAGAATAATACTTTTTGAATCAAGACAACATTTACAAAAAAAAACAATGTCAATTAAAGGTACAAGGCGTGCGTTCAAATGGATACTTCATTACTGAATGAAGTATCCATTTGAACACAGGTAAATTTATTTTTAGTAGCAATAAACACACCACCCCCTTTAAAACGATTTACAACAGAAAATTTTCGGTCACTGCGTATAATGTTATATTGGGACGGTAACAGTTCACCATTCAAAACTGAATCATTTAACCAAGTTTCGGAAATAATAATTATGTCGTAATATAAATCACAGCAGTAGAATAAAATTTACTGATTTTTTTTTAATTTAATCCTCTTACGTTTTTATAATAGATTTCTATGGACATGTTAGATCGTTGGACACATCTAGTTTTCCGACTGTGATTGCTGCACTATAACTGGAATACCATTACGGTACCTAATTTTCAAATTTGATTCTCCAGATTTAATGCGTGCGTTCATTTCCAGTTTTACTGATTTATAGAGTTCAATTTGATGGGAGGTGCGATCATGGGCTGCCCCCCCCCTGGACCTGGGCCCTTCCAATTTCCCATACATTAAGCTGGTTTATTATGTGAGTACACCTAAAAATTGTCTTATTTACAAAATTGTAAATACAGTAAAATTTATAGGTAAGTGTATTTCACAATTTTCATCCAGAACTCATATTTGACCCTTGCAAATGACCTCTAATAGGTCGTTGTCAAATGGTTTCTATAAGCTTAATCGATGCCATGTGCGTTTTGAAGCTGTAACTGCAACATTCATGTTTTACGAATCGTTGTCTTTATATATAACTTTAATGAGTCACAACACGATTTCTGCTTAGTTCAGCTCTTCTACCTTTTCCTATAAAGATTGTTCAACTAACTACAGCTATATGGAATCACATCAGAATCAGTCATATATTCGGTGATAACTCTAACTTTTCTACCAAATTTCTAAATTCACATTACATTTCAACAGTTAATACAAAAAAAGCTAAAAATCCATCCGCACTCACGTTTATGAAAGTCAATTTATTTAATATAAATTTTAGGAATCCAGTAAAAGCATTAGCAGCGCGAACTAAAACCCGGTGTTTGTTAAAAATGCAATTAGATATATTTCAGTTTATTTAATTGAAGCTTAATTTGGCTAAAATATTAAGTAGTCGGTTAATTTTTGAGAGCAATGCACTGGCGATCTAAGATATCATTATACATCATGTGGATCACGGATCTTTATTCTCCCAAATAAAATGTATCAACTCATTTTTGTTAAACGCGAGAGCGATGCAACTCTATGCGCCTCACCTAACTGAGTTCATCAATAACGGAATTAGTAATAAAAGGGCTTTGTATGATCAGTGTACATAGAAAACATAAATAATTTTGGTCTTTATTTCACAGAAGATGTTTTAAGTCGCCTTGTTCTAATCCACGAAGATTATTCATGGAATAAATACTTCATTAATTATTTAAGTACCTATATCTTATGAACATTTATTATTTCTATTTATGTTGAATTATACTCTACAGGACGTTGCTGCTTTGCTCCCCCCCTAGACCAAACGCTGGGTGCGCCCATGGGTGCGATCATACGAAACAGACAGAGCCTGATAGTTTAAAGACTTTTGAATTTTCGAATAACGCTATGTACGGCGTCTAATGAATAGGTAAAGGTTTACTTTAATAGCGCGTTTTCTTGAATCGTTGCTGCCATCAAATCTTCCCAATCTAACCGGTTCAATTTCCCCAACATTTAAACCTGAATCAGAAACTAACCCAGTGACAAGCTCAATATCGGAATCCAATTGCTCCTATTTAGTTTTACCAGATTCTACCGCTCCAAAAATTATTATGCTGGTTGCCCTTTTATTTCGTTCAGAAATCTCGTGAATAACTTCCTTCATCGCAAGTGTCGAGAAAGTGTTAGCGGAAGAAACAGATCCAGGATTGGAAATGTTTTCAATTTTTTCATTTAATCTGTTGATTTCATTTTTAAGATCGTGAATTAGCGACAGAAGTTTAGGTCATTGGTGAACGCCCTCGCCTTCTTCACATTCAACACAAATATTTGCATATTATATTCATCTTTCTAGTGATTACTAAATTACACTTCTACTAAATGTGTGTTTAAGAACATCGTGTGATAGTTTTGTCGAGCTACTATAGTGCTGACACCCGGAGGTTGATACACACCACCAATTTTTGTACAACCACTAAGCTAGCCTAATCCTTTACAATTAACTACAAAATGGTTAATCGTGTTAACTAATTTTCATTTTGTAGTATATCATATGGGCTTAGGGCTGTTTCTAACGAACTATGATTAGCATTAATTTTGCTTTAAATGAAGGTGTGCGAACAGAAGGTCCAGACACAGTATCTCCTTGACGTATACATCAAAACAAACACTTGTTTGGGGTCAAACAATCATTGGCCTTATTGGATTTTTAGAAATCCTCCTTATCAGCATCAGTTTGTCAATACACACCATACACGCCAAAGGTACAATACCACCATCCATATGGCAAAAATTTTCGTTGTTTGCTTCGCAGCCTTCATTGCTTGCCTCTTTGTTGAAAGAGCAGAAGCCGGCTTATACAGTAGTCAAGGTATGTAATTAGTGTAATTACATTTTTCTTTATGTTGTTATTTTTCTACAAAAAGTGAAATCTACTCGTAATTTGTATTCACTGTACTAAAAGCTAATGCAGTTGTGCCATACTATGTTTACATTTCATCATTAATTTGTTTCCGCTGTTACATTAAAATGGTGTTTTCTTTGAAGTAGCGTGTTTCTGTTCTAGTTTTCAATTTTCAATTGTTTATACGGTATGAAACTGTTAGTCTAACTGTTTATACGATTTTCTGATCTTTTCTTTTACAAGCTTTTTGTTTGTTTCAGACATTTCCATCAGCAGTGACGAACTATTTAACGGTAGTTCACCAACCTTTTCTAATTTATATTTGTTCTAATTCTTAATTTGATGTTCCAGACGCGCTAGATACTGAATACAAAGCAATATCCGATGTGACTTGCAATTTGGCTACAAGACAGACTTTGATTAGTTCAAACCACGACTGTCAGTACAAATGCTCTCTTAGTCATTATCAGGGAGGAAGATGTAACAAGGCGGCGCAGTGTACATGTTACAGGAGAAGAATTGCTTAAGCTTTAAACTGTTTTGAAAATAAACTTGTTTACAGACATCCTTTGAATAAAAGATTTTCTTCTATATAATGTTGTTTATTTATGTATTAGTGATTCGTACTTTACAGAAAATTACTTTTTGGGTACAGCAAATGTGAACATTGTATATAATGTAAAATCTTTGTGATCTATTCAATTTTATTCTTTTCTCTTTAAAAGAATAAGCACGAATTAGATCCATAATGAATAAAACCTAAAGGAAAAGTGGAGTTGATGAATATAATTACTTCTGCGTGTACGGCAAGTATTTCTGATTTCTAGCATCATTAGCTCAGTAACTTATCTCCTCGAATATTAAGGTTGCCACTTTCTTCGTCTAATAGACATTAGATCCACGTTATTTTCTATACATTTTGACATTAAAGGATATACAATATTATACGATGCAGGTCTAAATATGTGAAAAAAAAACTAAAATCTTTTCAAATACATTATTTCAAATTTCAAAAATTACTTTTCTTTTTAACACTGTTAGAAAATACAATTCGAGGCAATTTCAAGAATTATAGTTAATTTTAAAAAGATTTTGATAAAAGACGTATTTCAATAGTCAGAAAGGGGAGCCATAGAAAGAAGACGTTAAATGCAACTACATCACGTCACAATTTTTAAAAAAATATAAAAAATGATATCAAAAAATAAATGAATTCCGATTATCAAATTTTATTTCTTAATAAAATTTATAGACGTAAGTAATAATTTAAGAATAAAAATTTATAATATGGTCGACTTTCAGCTCGTGGTATGATGCTTATATTTAAATTAACTTAACTTAATTTACTTTTAGTACTTATATTTGAATAAATTAGACATTTTGATAACTGTACTGATACACCTAGAAGAATTTGTTAAATCTAACATTGCAATCCACGTTGCTACACTTCACACCTTCTTTTTAACTCAATGTTAATATCTAGTACATACCTATGTCTTCCTTGCTTCTCAATTACAGCTAGCATTCGATGAAGATTCACTGGGATTTTTTCCATCTGGCTCTTATAGCCGCCATTAGTTCTTCTATGTTACTAAATTGTCTTCCTTCAGCATAAATATGCCTGACTAACCAATTTCATGCATTTTCTAAAATATTTAATTCAGGGGAAATAAGCCGGCTATCCTAAAACACAAAATTTTGCGTTACAACAGAAAATTTGGCGTTATAATACAAAATTTTGCCTTATAACATAGAATTTTGCTTTCGCATCGCCTGAGCCTGGCCAGCTAGAGGTGTGCCAAAATAGCAGTAACAGTTACTCGGTATCTGTTATTGAAGTCGGTAACAGGTTTCTAATTACCTGGCCAGAGCCAGAGCCACATACATATCTGCTGATGGCACGCCCTCGAGCCGCGTTTCTTCTTTTCGCCTCTCGCACTCCCGTGTTGGTGTCGGTTTGTCAATATTGATGGCGCTCTGTTACCTACGCTGTCAAATCCCTTTATAAAGCATACATTCGCAAAATGAAGGCAATGGCTTGAATTTTTATAATCTTATAAACCTTTATTTTAATTAGCAAATCCCGACTTTGCTGTTGGTATACCTATAATAAGAATATAGGAATAACGAAAATATAAAATCTTCAGATGCAGAGTAATTAATTTATAAAGACAATATTTAGTTTACTCAATGGGCTCTGGACAAACTGATTGCAGATGAGCATTTCTTCTCAAAAGTGTTGTTTACCGACTGGTGTGTAGGTTGACGCTCCCGCGTAATAGGGATGTTGACTATTTTTGGGAAAGTGTTCTAAATTGTGCATAAGTACCCTATATAGCCTCGAATATTAATTATTATTTTTTTAAACCATTTAAAAGCTTTAAAAATCATGTCTTTAAATTCCGTTTCAAATTTCGCTTCAAAACGCCAATACCTTGTCACCGTGACAGCTGTGACATCACCTGTTGCCAAACACGGTTAAACTAATAAGGCGATTTCAAGTTTTTTCGCAATTATTGCAGTACAATATTAATTCTAAGTTCTATAGGTAAGTGTTGTGCGGTGTCTCAATGTGCATCTACTACAATCAGAACACCTATCAAGCTATTTCTTAATGTTCCACGTTCGGCAAATGGCAGGAAAATGTGGCTCCACCTTGCTCGCAGGGATCCGGCGGTTGTAGCGACGCAATCAAACATTTATTATACTGTAATTTACAATTTGGTTACAGAACTAACAAATATTGGTATATTACTTACATGGAGGTCTTCACATTTCTGAATTCAGCAGAACAGAAGTTACTTCCCACTAAACAATTTTCGGTATCAGAAACATATCTGAAACAGGCAATGTAATATTGTAACATTTCGTATTTCGCTGCAGGAATGTTTCATGAATATTTATGTTTGTGAAGATGTCCTACCTCAGGAATGTTTCACTGAAATGTTACGAAAGAAACATTACGAAACATTTTAAAGCCTATATATTAATATTAATTGTTACTAATTAAATATACAATCTATTTTTCAAGAAAACGAAGTGTTTACATAAGTGCATACACAATAATAATTTACTTAATCTAAGCATAATAAGTAAACAAAACAATATGTGTAAAATAAGAAATTATAAGAAAGTAGTTATTATATTATGCTGTTACTATGATCTCTGATATCTCGGTGTTGCCTGACGAAACCACGTGGAAACCTGAGTTTGGAAGTCTACATCAGAGAGATCAGCAATTTTTTACTGTTTAGCAGTTTTTTACTTTTATTATATGCAAGTTTTGTAATTTGCATAATTGTTTTTCTTTTCTGTTCATGAACACTAATATTAATTTACAATGAAATATTTTCCGTAACCGCCTTCAAAAGTAATTTTTATAACTACTTCTGCCAACCAGATACAGCACTGTATATGAAATATGGGTAATATCCGAAAAACGCTTACCTTCCATGCCACTGGCTGATTTCTTATGGTCTAAACTGCAATAAAACTGATCAAAACAGAAAACCACAACACTTTACGCTTAGCAGGTTATGTCAATCTCTGCCGCTCTGTGTTCTGCACCTGCTCCTTGCGCGATCAGAACACGCCGCGCTGCTGCCAACTGTTTGCTACATTGCCAATCACAGCACTATGGCAACAAGAATGTTCCAATAGTAAACGCCGTGTAGAAATTTTAAGTAGGATCTATCCGACATAATAATAACTAAAATTTGTAAAAAGTCAAATATAATCTGTGATGTAGACCTCACAATTAGTAATAATTTCAACACAAATAGTAAGAATATTTATTTGAAAATACTTTAGGGCCTAGTTAAATCTTTTGTCAGTCAGATAAACATTCATTTTTCTCTAAATATTTAGTAAGTGGTTCTGTTTTGCAAAAGTAGATGGTTCGCTTCCTATCGTTATTTGACAGATCTTTCATATCCTTTTTTCTCTTTCGGGCCCAATCCTTAATGTTATCTTTGAATGTGATGCATACCTATGTTATACGTGACATACGTCAAGAAAGTTATGTTAATGTTAAGTTTATGTCATATTACAGAAACGTTCCTCAAGCGCGAATAACGAACATTGCAGATACGTTGCAAATCAGTATGGACTCAAAATACACGTTACCGAAACATTACCTAAATGTACCTCCCAAACGTTTCATTTATGCCATACATTTGAAGATTTGAAATGTTTCTGATATATACTATGTTTAGCGGGTTATATGTTGCGAAGAAAGTGGCCACTGTAAAACAGCCAATTTTCGGCAAATTTGAACTACTTGCCTTAATAAATCCACTTTTTATGATATAAAAGCACCTTTCAAACTTTTTCAAAGCGAACCATGAAGAAATTATTGATAATTACAAAATTATTTTTATCCGAACAATGAAGCCTAATGACAGCGTAAACGATGTATGGTAGAGATGTGTCAGTGCGTTCGGACCCGTTCCACGGATCCGGATTAGCAGGTGGAGCCGATGGGTTTGCATCTGCCCGCTGAATCGGTCCCGCTCCGGATCCAGTTTTGTTAGCTACCGCGGTTGCATACGCGACAAGCGGATGCGGATCCAAATGGAAAGCCTGCTGGTCTTTGTCAACGGCGGAGCCAAGCCATCTGTCCGTGTTCGCAATGTGAACCGTGTATACTGGAACCGACTGACTCCGACTTTGAGCAGTGAGCTTTACTTGCGTTGTTTATTTTAATTGATTGCCTCTTTCGAAGGAATACTTATAATTTTTTCAAAGTGTTTAATCTTCAAATAAAAATGTAACTTGCATAAAAGTATTTCATTTTGTATAAGCACAAGCTTTAAATCTTTTTACATTTTTGTCTGTTTACATAACTACATATTAAAAAATCGAATCCAAAATTTACAATGCACTGAACTGCTATGAAATTTAAAAAAAATTTGTTTTTATAAATATACCTATTTGGCATTTCATTTCAATTCAGATTCATCTAAACTGGGACCTTTTTATAGTTGTGTGTAATATGATTAAAGTAAAGCAATGTGAACAAATGAAATTGCAGTTGGATGCAGTCATAAAGTATTGAATACATAATACTAAAGCCTAACTAAGTCTACGCCTTTCGGATCCACTGCACTTGTTCCACCGAAGAAACGGCGCCGAACATGTAATTTGTTACACATTCACTTCGTGTCGGACCCACTGGAACGGGTCCGGTAGATAAGGTCCGCAAGTCGCTTGGATCCGGTAGAACCGGATCCATCTGCGGATCCCGAACTGCCCAACTCTAATGTATAGGAACAAGTGACGTCATGTAGTCTTATTGGTGTTCGTTGTCACGTGACTTGAGGGTGATTTAATTACATTTTATTTGTAAAATATTAATAAAGTTACGTAAAAATAAGGAAAAATATTGTGATTTTATGTCTTTATTTGAATACAGTCAACATCCCTATTAAAACCACCGTTGTACTTCACAATACCGTATATTGAAAATAACAAGTGGACTGTATGGTATCACGTGACATGACATGCCATAACATGTCATGACATGAATATAGCATCACACTATGCTCAGGACTACTGCCACCCCAGAGGGGTTCCTACTGAAGGACATTGTATCTACCATACCGCCGCCCTTGCATACCTGTAGGTATACAACAAGTACATATGACTTTTAATGAGACAACGAATTTTCATAATTGGCAACAGGCCGTTCAAAATGATGATTAAATTCAAACAAACATTAAAACATTGCAAACAAATGTTGGTTCAAATTCATAATGTCGAAACGGAAGCGAAAAATACTACGCTACGTCTTCTTGAGTCGGAAACGCACATACCTTTGAGACACCACGCTTGCAAACACTCTTGAACGTTTTCACTGTTACCACACGCACCGCTCCATCCTTGCCCGGGTGGATCTCTTGGACACGACCTAGTGGCCAATGAAGCAGTGGTGAGCCGCCCTCTAGCAGTAGTACTAGTGCACCTGGTTTTTCAGCGACGAAGAGCCCGATGATTTCCACTTCAGCAGTTGTTGCAGATGTGTAAGGTATTCCCGTTACCATCTGCGCCAGAAGTGCTGCCGCATTTGCTCTACATGTTGCCATCGTGTAAGTCGATTTACTTTTGCATATGTGATGTCGTAATGGGGGCTCCAATCAAGAAATACCCAGGAGTTAGAGCACTCAGGTCATTTGATTCCGAGAACCGTGCCACGACGAGATACAAATCGCCTTAACGCATTAAAAAAACTATCTGTTGTCAAATCCAAAAGAACTTCCAAATGTACTGCTTTGGTACAGCGCAATGTATGTTTTTCCAATTTTCGTTTTTCTAGGCCTACCTTCTTTAATAGGAAATGGGCCGCAAATGTCTACTCCTGATTTAGCAAAGGGTCGCGACTGTTCCACTCTTGGCAGAGGAAGGTCTGTCATTTTTTCAAAATTGATTTTAGGTCGAAGTTTAAAGCAATTAATGCATTTTTTCAATTACCGATCAAACCGCATCACGTCCTGCAATTGGCCAGTAAACCTGGGCTACGTTGGCCTGGGCTCCCGCATGTAAATGTGCAATATGGTACTATAGGATTATAAGAGTAGTTACAGGATGTTTCTTGGGCGAAAGAATGAGATGTTTCGTATCGTAAGGTAGATTCGCATTTTGCAATCTGCCGCCTCCTCTTACAATGTCTTTAGCGTCTAAAAATGGGTTCAAAGACAAAATATTGCTGTTTTTTTGCAACTGTTTATCCGATTTCAAAATTTTGAGTTCGTTTCCAAACGACTACTGCTGTACTAACTTAATTATTGCGTGATTTGCCTCTTGCAGTTCATCTATTGTTAGCGAAACGCATCTTAAAGGTCTGTTAAATTACTTATTCCTACAATTATTAACAAAACGGCTAATCCAAGTAACCGTTCTCTTTAGTTTGTCAAAATTAGAAAACTAACGTAAGATATCGGACTCAAAAGTCACTGATCTCTAAATAACTGGATGTCGCTTACATACCAAATTGCATGTAAATTATTTGTGATAGATTTACGTCACTTTAGCGCCTAGTCGCTGGTCCTTGTGCTAAAATTTTGACAAAAGTTTGCTTCTTCGGTAAATATAACTTTAATGATTAACGGTTAAAATAGTGAACTAATCATCTGTCTGCAGATTTCCAAAAGATGATCGTTGTAGTGTTTGAGTAAGAAACATGTACCGTACAAACTAGATGTTACGTTTACTCATAACCATATTATATAGTTAAGGATCTAACCTAAAATTTGAACGCACCGTTAAATTGATAGTACGAGTACCAGCGGCATGGTGGCTACTTATCACAGTTTTGAATGACTTATGCGACATCCAGTTATTTAGAGATCAGTGTCAAAAGTAGTGCATGCAACGCTGACACTCTTATTTTATTTTGACCTTCAGGTACGTCATTCTCAAAACGGTGATAGTCTGCGGCCAATCACTAAGTTGTTAGCTAGCCATTCGGGTCCTGACCACCATAATGTATTATTAACTATTTGATCTGGATATAAACCTCTAGTGATCAAATCCGCTAGATTGTCTGAGCTACTAACATGCCTCCATTCACATTCGGTTGTAAACGACTGAATTTCAGACACCCGGTTAGCAACAAAAGTTTGCCAATTGTGTGGTGAAGCACTGATCCAGGCTAAGACTATCATGGAATCAGTCCATAGATAGCACTGATTAATTTTCTGTTTGAATTCTGGCTTGACTTTATTTAACAGCCGGGCTAAAAGTAATGGTGCAGATAGTTCTAGCCTGGGTAGCGATATCGTTTTTAAGGGAGCTACTTTGGTCTTAGAGCATAAAAGGCTAACGTGAGAATCGTTGTGTGACATATTTGTTTTAGTATATATCGCAGCACCGAAACCTTTAGTGCTTGCATCCGCAAACCCGTGGATTTCTATTTGATCCGCAACATCATGCTTGAAAATAAATCGTGGAATTTCGAAATTCTTGGCAAATGATAATTTATATAAAAACTGACTCCACATATGCTCTATATCGTTAGGTACTTGTTAGTCCCAACCAATTTGTAATGCCCATAATGATTGTAAAATTAATTTTGCCATCAAAACAATGGGTGTGATCAGGCAAAGGGGATCAAATAATTTAAACACAGTCGACGAGATCGAACGCTTGGTTAATTTTGTAAAAATACCTTCAAGCTCAAAGTTATACTTCAGTTGATCTTTGTGGCAGTTCCAGATGAGTCCCAAAGTTTTTGTTTGTATTTTTATCAAAATTGACTGTAGCTGTGGAATTTATTCAGGTAGAAGAGTTCGCTCATTAGATGCCCACTTATGCTGATTTAGGATGCCAATGCTTAGTTTAAGCGTAGCCTCTAATGCATCCTCCCCGCAAATCAAATCATCCATGTAAAAATTATTTAGCACATTTAGTGCAGCTGAAGGCAATTTATTCATATTTTCCATGGCTAACTGCTTTAAGCAGCGCATTGCTAAAAACGGTGCCGGTACTGTACCGTAAGTTACAGTTAAAAGTTCGTACACCTTCAAAGGATCGTTAATATTCTCTCGCCAAAATATTAGCTGAAGTTTTCGATGTTCCTGGCTTACAAAGATGTGACGAAACATTTTTTCGATATCAGCGCGTATTACATATTTATAAGTTCTGCATTTAAGCAATATTAAGAATAATTCTTGTTGTGGGTTAGCTCCGGGTAACAAATTGTCATTTAAAMTAAACTCGCYTGAGGTTTTCATYGAACCGTCAAACACAACCCTGATGTGGTATAAAGTAGGAATTTKCGGGTTCAATGTTTGTAGCAACTTGCATGTGCCCTAGAGCCTCATATTCCCTCATAAAATGAACATAGTCCCTTTTGAATTGTGAATTCTTTTTAAGTTTTTGTTCCAACTTAAGAAACCTATTCTGCGCAAGCAATTCTGAATGCCCTAAATTTACAGTGTTATCTTTCAGTGGAAAATCTACTACAAAATTATCAGACGGCATTCTCTTATGTTTTTGAGTAAACTGTTCTTCACAGAACGTTTCTTCAGGAGACAAGATCTTACTATTAGGGGTTACATTATTAACGGTGCCAGTACTTTCTAAATGAAAGAATTCCATGAGGCGTTCATTTAAGTCTTTGAAGTGCGCTAGTGTTAACAAGCATTTGTGGAATGCCCAACATTTACTGCACCCGTAACTATCCATCGTAATTCAGTATTATGAACATAAAGATGTTTGTGTATCTGACATTTCCTGTCCTTTAAAATTTGGAAAAACATTTTTGCACCCAATAATAAGTCTATTTTGCTGATTATATTGAAAGCTTCGTCGGCTAATTTTACATGTTCTGGAAAAGACACTAATGGTAGATTTTGAGTAATTTTATCCAAAACCTGACAATTTATATTAAAATTATAATCATTGCATTTTGAAAACATATGTACGTTGACCTCCTCATTAATCTTATTCGAGGATAGGTTTATTCCGCTAATCATATGGTTGATTTGCTTAGTTTTAAGTTTTAGTTTTTGACAGAGTTTTCTTGTGATGAAATTTGATTGTGATTCTCCATCGAGTAAGACCCTACATTCATGCATTTGACCAAAGGGATCTAAAATATGAACAACAGCTGTACTTAGCAATATTTCGACCGTTCCGTGGCCCTGGTTACTGAGCAGTGCTAACGCTACTACTAGTACTGGGTTGCGGCTCAGGTGGCGAAAAGCTTTTATACAGCAGGGTATTATGTTTTTTACTGCAATTTTTGCACACTAATTTTGACTTACATTGTGATGTAATATGGTTTGGCTTCAAGCAGTTTTCACAAAATTTTGACTCTTGGATTTTAACTTTGTGGTCATCTACAGACAACCGTAAAAACTCTTTACATGAATACAAATAGTGATTAGGAACTTTACACAATGGTTAACTAAAATGGTTTACCGATGTTTTCATTATCAATTTTTGATGTGGCGACGCGTTTAATTGAGCAGAGCTTTGCAATAGTTGAGGTCCTCGGTTAATTTTGCCTGCCATTCTCTTTTTGTTTGATAATCTAGTTTATCCAGCATAATTGTACATACAATGGCATCTTAATGTTGCATAGGAACCTCTAAGATTTTTGACGCCTCAATTTTTGCACAAAGCAAATCGCTAAGATGAGGCAAATTCTCCGCGTTAGGTTTCGATATTGCTGGCGCATCTACAATATTTTTGATGTGAGCATGCACAATTAATCTTTTAAATTTCAAAAGTTTCCACGCGCCTTCATAATTTGCGCTGATTGGCGATAACGATTCTATAGCGCGTAGAGTTTCTCCCTTTAATGCTGACTGCAAATAGTGGATTTTTCCGATATCTGCTAGCGAAGCGTTATCGTGGACGATTGTTTTGAAAGCATCCCGAAAAGAAACCCATTCAGCATAAGCTCCGCTAAATTCTGGAAGTATTAATGCTGGGAGAGTGATTTTAGGAGTAGAGTTTTGGGCGTTCACGTTCTAATTAAAAGTAGAAACTTTCGACGCATTTTCCCGTTCTAACACCGATTCTATTTGGGCTATAACATCATAATATTTGAATTCAAAGTCAGCGCGTGCATCTATCTCTGCATCAAGAGGATCTACACTTATATTTTCTTGAAATTCTTTCAATGCGGCAAGTGCGACTTGTTTCCATGCCGTTATTAAGTGAATGTTCGCGCCATTTGGAAACTGCGAAACAAATTCCAAGATACAGTCTAACTTTAACGTAATTTGGTTGCGTCTATTATACAAATGCTGTAACTGACTGTCGGTGTCAGCTGTATTGGGCAGTTCAGAAGCTGCATCTTAACTTATCTTCCTTTTTGCCCATTTTGAACACATGAGACTGCACACACAAATCACGGGAACAAGCAAAGAAACAATTAAAAGAAGGGATCTGATCTTTATCGAGTACTGCTTATCCAACGACGCAGCTATGGGGCGCCCTTATTAATGTTGGTCGGTATTGCTCAGGTGACAAAAACTCCTTCCTGTAGATATAATGTTCCTTTGCTGGATTTCCAGTAGCACTAGTGGAGTAGTGGATTTGCGAATCTCACTACTGTGCGTTTCATAAGTGTTGGTCCCGGTGGTGGGGACGCCACTACATGCGATCCCTTTAAACCATTGGCGTGCGCCCACATTTTATCAATTAAAAGTTACATCAAAACACAACTGCACTTTAGCGTTTGATGAGTTTATGTCGTATTGAAACATAATGAAATACTAGAATACTTTTTAAAATTGTATTGCTCGTTAGAGTGACCATGCTTAATTAAAACTTAACGGTTTCTTTAATAATACCATAAACGAAAATTAAACTTTGCCGTAATAAAATATAACAATATACATTGTCAAAGTAAAAATTGATGAAATAAATAAACTGTCGCTGATCTGGCCATGGCGTTAGATCGTGTCGTATTCTAAAAGATGCCGAAACAAAATCAATAAAGCGACTAGAACTAGAACAATTTTTCTTTGAAATGAATAGAAATAAAGCTAAATGCTAAAATAACAGAACGCCACCAAGTGGGTACACTCTCAAACCGTGTAGTAATAAAAATCAGAAACAAGGGATCTTTTAAGACAAAAACAAAGCCACTTCCTTTCCCGTGCGGGATCACTCCGTCATTTCGTCATCATTTGGCAAACTAAGACACCATCCATTTCATTCTCAAAGTCATCGTTTTCAGAAGAGGATAAATCACTGACTGAATTATCTGAATTGTCACTATTACTACCTATAGCGGCCTATAGTGATAATCTTCTCAACTTGCTTCTCGAATAAACCGTCAGTTTTCCAATATTCGTCTCCAACTTTAATAACCTTGCGTACAAATGCCACCCATTTGTGAAGAGAAATTTGGTCAAATGCTCGAAGCATCACAGAAATTAAAATTTGGATTTCTAAATCTCCGGCATTATTTTCACCAATAAATAATTCAAATAGAAGGAAATAAATATTGTTACATATTATTTTTATTTTTAACGCGCTCCAAAGCAATGTTTCCGTTTCTTATTAGCAACAACTATCACACAATATACTCGCGAATTAACCGAACTACGTACACGCCACTGGTGACGCTGCAACAGCCGATACCATGCGCGATTGGAATGCGAGATTGCAGCGGCCCATCCCAAGTTAGTATCACGTTGTCGCGTCTTTCCAAGCCGATGTGCAATATTTGTCCGGGCAAATTAGTTCAGCTCATCATCTGGCTATGCGTTACTAGTCTGTCCCTCACTCATCCGGCCCGCATTTTAACATTCCGGTATGCTTTTCGGCACCCGTTGTCATGTTATTGGTCGTTTTTCAATTTGCTAGCTAATGAAACGAGATGTGTCGAAATCGCGACCGGAATGTTGAACCGTGCCGAAACGCAGGTCGGAATGTTCCAGTTGCTGCTCTCTTGCTAATTGCGCGCTTATTGCTTGTAGCAGCAAATAATTAATAAAAAGTTTTATAATAAACATTGTTATTAAATCTAAAGAAGCAAAGAATACCAAAAACTATTATCAAGGCAAATATGGAATGCAATATGTAAAGTTTATTCGTGCAGTGGACGTAAACATTTTTTATACAGCTAATGTTTACTCCATGAGATTTTGCATTAGGCTGGTTCTTAGCTACGTTCTCTGCTAAACATCGCCTTCGCTTCTTTTTTGCACGTTCTTCGTTTAGTGGCCTTCCTATTGGCAATATTTTACATCCTCTTGTTATTCCAACCTTTCGTGTACTAACAGAGGTKGGCTGCACTTTAATGTTCATTTTACTTGTATGACAAATCGCCGAAGAACTGCCAGCTGTAGACAAAAAAGATTCCTACGCTGTACTAGTTTTTATATTTTTGAGTCTTTAGATGCATTTTTGTATGGTCAAATTTGATGTGCCGATTTGTTTATGTTGTTTTTGGATAACAGTACGGATTTCTTGGACAGCTGCTGTTTCGGCGGAATTTTCATCATAATTGTTTTCATTGTTTGATGAAGATGCATTTGTAAAATCTAGCTGAGTTTCTAAAGTTGTGGTTGCGTTACCGATTTCGTCAATATCTTATGTCGATTGAAGATGGGAGTGAGAGACGACTAATGGCATGTAAAATTCAATGTACATTTTCTCCAAAAGCTAATTTCGCCATGGCGTATCGAGATTCTGGAGTTATTGCAGGAGCGTTTACAATGGTTTACAACTAGGTCAGCGTGAGAATGTTTTTTTTTGTCTACAGCTAGCAGACCTACGGCAATTCTTCATAGAAGTAAAATAAACATTAAAGTGCCACCCACCTCTGTCAGTAAACGAAAGGTTCGAATAACAAGAGGATGTAAAAGATTGCCAATAGGAAGGCCACTAAACTATAGCAGAGAACGTAGCTAAGAACCAGCCTACTGCAAAATATCATGAAGTAAATCATTAGGTATATAAAAAATGTTTACGTCCGCTGCACGAATAAACTCTACATATTGCATTTCATATTTGCGTTGACAATAGTTTTTGATATTGTTTGCTTCTGKAGATTTAAKAAAAAAGCGCGCAATTAGMAAGAGAGCAGCAACTGGAACATTCCGACCTGCGTTTCGGCACTGTTTAACATTCCGGTCGCGATTTCGGCACATCTCGTTTCATTGGCTGGCAAATTAAAAAACGACCAATTACGTGACAACGAGTGCCGAAAAGCATACCGGAATTAATTAGAGAACCTAGAAAGAGGAGTAAGTCGCGCAACACCGGACGAAGTGTGGCGACGCGGCGATGTCAAACTCTTGCAGGACGAGACGAACAATTTCTTTCATATTCTTTCAGTCGAATCAGTTGAATTCATTTTTAAACTCGACTCGTGGCAACCTGCGAGTTGCGTAAACGTTTTTCAGTTTGTATAATCACGTTTATTATTTATTTAAACATTCAATAAAATCAGTAAAAATACAGTCCACTTCGATTTTGTTACAATAAGAGAAAATACCGGTGAAACATCACCAGGAATGTTAAAATGCATCCGGCCCGAATGACCAAAATAGTGTGTAGGTTGACGCTCCCGCGTAATCAAAATCACCGTTGTACTTCACAATATCCAGAGAACTAGAGTGGGGAGAACGCTCATGAATGCTAGTAAATAAGGGGGCTGCCATATTGTCCACGAGAACGTCAAACTTTTGGCGCTTACTTTAAATAATGACATCTTGTGCAACAGTTTCACTTAAAAATAGGGTAAATGCGAACCAATTTGATGTAGCAGTGTTGAAATACTAAAATCAGTTTGACTTGTTCTTGGAATGTTCTATAAATATCAATTAAATGGCTAATTTAATACGGAGAATGTCTGTCGTCAATCAACTGTCATCAGTTTCACAGCCCCGGACCGGCGTTGCCACATGTTATTCTATGCTCGTAGCATTGTTTTGTTCATATTGTGTGGCCCGTGGCGTTAGTTATTGTAATTGTGATTTTGTTCTCTGCTTGCACGACTTATTTCTTAATTTATTTGGTAGTTTCATTAATTTTAGTTATGAGTTGTATAGTTAAAGAGTGTTCATCGAATAAACGTTCGAAGTCGCAAGTTGTCTCCCTGCATAAGTAAATATTATAATCCTTAATAAATTTTTTGCAGTAATTGTTTGTTATAATTATATATTTTTAAATAATATCTAGTACCATTTACACTGCAAAATAAGTTTACATAAATTTTTCATTTTTATAGGTAAACTTTATCTGAATAGAGAAGAACACAGGGCATCATCAATGACGTCATGCGCACAAACCATTTTTTGCACGCGACACCAACCGTTGCCAGGTAACGATACCATTCAGTGGCGTGCTAGCATTCGTCTAATTCAACGTTTGCGTTTCGTTTGGAGTAGACGGTCAGAGTGCGTGTTGACGCTCCTGTATTCTTTTCTAATCAGATGGAGTGTATACATAAAGTTCTTTTAATTAAATAAAAGTACTGCCATTTGACAGCACTGTCTAATTTTTGACGTTTCTGTGGACAATATGGCGACCATTACAGTGTCCCAGCTGAATTGGGATGCGCAGTCGGCCTCTGCGTGTTCTCCCCACTATATTTCTCTGACAATACCGTATATTGAAAATACCAAGTGGACTGTATGGTATCACGTGACATGACATGAGCATCACACGATGCTCAGGACTACTGCCAACCCTGAAGGGGTGCCTGCTGTAGGACATTGTACCTACCACCGACAAATCGACATTCAATCGCAATGGTTTTGTTAATGGGCATAATTTCCATTATTATAGCACAGAATATTGCCACATTTCTAGAGTAACTAGCCAGCACAAATAATGGTCTTTAAAGGGCCATTCTTTTTTAATGAGCGCTTAACTGGTCAACCATATATGGATTTTTAAGACAGCTTACTATGGAATGTCCGTCTAGCTACGCTTAGAGATATGTGGTTACAACATGATGGGACTCCAGCACATAGTGCTAGGCAAGTGGTGGAGTTTTTAAATGAAAACTTGTGGGTGCCGTCGATTAGGGAATCGTTCCAGTAAACTCTTGACGCCAAGGAATTCCTCTGGCATTCTGTCAGCCCAAAAATCATGTCAGTCAATTCTGCTTGTGAAAAAGCCATGATTAACTTGTATGTTTTTGCAATATACAGATCAAATTCAAATTCAAATTCACGTGGATTATTAAACTTTGACTTTTCTTTCTGACGTGAACAAAACAATCACTCGTCAAGGGGTACTTGATACAAGCCATTTTAATCTAAAAAATCAAAAGACGCAAATTGTTGGAAAACTGTTAGTAATATATAGGATAGCCTTATATCAAATTAAAGATAATTAAATTTAGCATCCGATGGTGTAAAAAAGTTGCATGTTTCATTTTAAAAAATCGACTTATCACAGTTTGAAATATTTCATATGATAACCGATGTATCAATTTCAATTTTAAAGTCATAAACCTGCTTGAAGACGTAAATGATAGACCATTTTCTTAACTTACGCGGCACGCAAACCGCAGTCTTCTAGGTGCTTATTTTGGAAAAATATTTAAAATTGACGAATGCGCTGCAAACGACGATTTTTTGCTTTAGCGCTTATTTTCTCGAAAACTATACATTATAGAGGTATGGTATGTTATACAAAATGACCTTAGAATTCAACAAGGAATACAAAAATGTAAAAATATACGGGGTGTTCTATGTAAAATAAGGAAGTTGGTATGCGTTTCCGGTATAACCGGAAGTGAACCGTTTTCAAAAATATTTTTACAATATGCAGCATATAAACTTGGATCGCTTTTATATAAAAAAAAGTTTTTCATATCTTCAATAGTTGTGGAGTTATGGAAGAAATACTTTCACTTGACCCACCCTGTATATATTTTTTAAATAATGTATGCTTTGAGTACATCATTCTACCTATAAAAAAATCCACATTTTAATATTGAAATAATCTAAAAAGTAGACTTTAGACAAAATGCTTTTCAGTTGAATAAACACACGTGCGTAATAACAATTTAATAAGGCGCTTTGCTGCACGTTAGCATTGACGTCACATCTCATTCATCTGTTAGGGTTTTCGTAACGAAAAGATCGAATTTTTTACACGCCTGCTTGCTGCTTGGTCTTTTTATGTAATCCTCAATTACCTGAGCCGCTTGAACTTGATCAGCAGTTACTAGAATTTGATTCATATGTATATTACACGCCATGATGATAGTTCTTATCCTTGCACTCTTGGCGACCAGTGTCAGTGGTCAAGGTTCTTCGTCTTCGGAGGAACTTCGAAGAACAATTATTATAGGTGCGTAAGTAAATACGACCATTCTCTCCTAAGAGTTATAATGTTCATTAGTGGTTCTATGTACACACGTCATTACGAAAGAACAATCAAAGGCATTAATTAGCGATAAACAATAAAATGTGAATTTGTGTAGAATACTGAATTTAAAGCATAGCTTGACAAATTATTATCAATATTCCAAGCGCCAGTTACAAAATGGAGACCATATAAACCACAATATTTAAATGAAATCCTACAAGGCAATCGAAGAGTATAGGTACTGCTAACGGACGAAAGTTTGCATCCAAGAATACAATAATTTGTGACTAAGTCTCAAGGCTTAATGTAATACATAACACCTAGGTATCTAATAAACATTACTATTAAAAATATCCCAATTAGATGTTTTTTCCAAATTTTTCGTCTGTCATACAATACGCGTTTGAACTTAGAAAATGAGTGTTCAACGTCGATGGAATAGGAGCGTGTTTTAAATTGCTGAATATAATACAATGGTATAATTCAATGTCTTCCACGAAAAAATTAAATTCCAGAAACTTTTGAAAGAATATGATCTCTTTGCTTTTTATCTAATACTAAGTTCAGCTTTTTAAATACAATTCACCGACTCATTTAACAATTGATAATGCATTATGTTACTAACTACTTCTTCACAATAGTGTAACAGTATTAAATAATTAATCAATATTATAACTTTCAAATGACGTGTAGTTTTATTAATGACGTTTTAGTATATATTTATGAAGACATTTATTGACAACTAAGTATTAAACGATGTCTCTACAGATACCTTTACATCTTCCTTTTTTGTACTTCAAATAGAATAACAGGAAATGAAAGTTCTAATAAACATAAATTCAGGAACTTGCCAGATTTGTAATTTACAAAGAAAAATGAATTGCTATAGGTCCATTTTATCGGTTTCTTGGCACATTTTCCTTGTCTATACTGTCGCATTTTCGCTATCTCTGATTCTGTTGTCGCTTTATATTGGATTCATGGAGATATTTCTAAATGAAAAGCTTTTGTACAAAATCGCAGAAAAAGGATACATAATTTGTTGCCCGCTTTATATTGGAGGAACTGAAAATAACGCTGACGAATTATCAGTTGATCAATCCCGCTTCAGTTTACAAAAAAAATCATCTTGGTTACGCGGTCTTCCCTGGTTACGTCTTGATGAAAAGTTCTGGCCTATTAGGACATTCTCGGCGTACGATATTGAGACAAACGAAGAGTCTGTACAATTTTGTGCCATTGCAATAAATGACTCTAACGCAATCTTGCATCTTATTCGTCGAATTTCCATCTGGAACGCTTATTATGCATAATGATTTGGGTATTAAGACTTCTCAAACTACTCGTAGTACCGAAGTATGATTCTTTATCCTCTTTTACCGCTGCAGATATTAATAAGGCAGAAATTCGTTTGTTTAGAGCAGTACAAAATCTTTGTTTTACAGACGAAATTGACCCTTTAGAAAACAAACCCATTTCTGCAGATTGCGCAGGTTGTACCCTTTCTCGCATGATGTTGGAGGTTGTCTTTCTAAAGCTCACATTAATTACGATCAACAGCACACGATTTTGTTCCTATTTTGCGCAATAAAGTTCTGCTTCTGCAGAAATACTGGATTTTATCCGCTACGAATACAGTACGTATGAGGATTCAAAAATATGATCACTGTTTTCGTTATAAACCGTGTTCTGTAAATCCTGTTATGACTGATTTACCTTTTGCTCGTGTAAGTCAAGTTAAACCATCTTATCACACGAAAGTAAGACTACGCAGGACCAATTTTTATTACCATGACTAGCAAACGTGGTTCAAAAATCCAAAAAGGCTTACATCTGCCTATTTGTTTGTTTGGCTACTAGAGCCAAACATTTGGAATTGGCATCTAACTTATCCACTAATATTTTTATTGCAGCTTTCAAACGTTTTTTGTCGTGAAGAGGGCCTTACTCAGCTATATATAGTGATTGTGGGACACAAATTTTGTTGGCGCAAGCAAAGAACTTGATTTACAATCTAAGGCATACACAGACGCTTTAAAAAAGGAACTCACAGAATTGCCCATTGGTTGGCACCACGGTAGTAGATCTACTACCGTGATTGGCACTATAATCCCCCTTGTAGCCCACATTTTGGTGGCAGTTGGGAAGCTAACATAATATCTATTAAAACTCAAGTTTAAAGCCATCGGGGCTTAGATTCTTTCATATGAGGAGTTTCAGACAGTTTTGGTTCAAATTGAATGCGTATTGAACTCCAGACCGCTTAGCTGGTTAAATTCAGACCCTGCCAAGCTACGAGCGCTCACCCCGCTCACTTTTTGACGTTAACTCCGCTGAAGTCATTACCTGTCATAGATATAGACGATGTTCCAATGAATCGTCTTACCAGAAAACAACTTCTGGATCAGATTGTGCAATCGTATTGAAAACGCTGGAGTACTGAATATTTTACTTACCCTTAAGGTACGTCGAAAACGGAATAAATACTCCGTCGCTTCCAATAATTCAGCCCCACTAAACTGGCCTATTGGCATCATAACTGAGATCCTTTCGGGCAGCGATGGCGTAGATAGTAAAAAAAAAGTAAAGACAAATGACTGGTCGTAGTCCGTCTTTGCCCATTTCCAGGGCAATGGTAGACCGCATAGTTCTCCCTTTTGCAGTTATTATTTTTTTATTTTTGTTTGATATCAAAATGGGTATTTGGGGACGCTGAAAAGGGTAAGTACCTTAACTATACTTTTTTTAATACCGTGTATCGTCACGCCCGCTACACTAATAATACTTGGGTAATTTCCAAATTGAGATTTCCTAGAAAAACGTATCAAATAAAAAATGTTCAACTGATTACCTAAATTAATTATTTAAATGGACCAAATAAAAACTTAATTTCTCAAATAATTAAACATAAAAGATGCAGAAAACTAATATATTAAAAAGAATAGAAAAGATCATTTCTCAATATTTATGTTGCTTCCAAATATTCTGACTTCTGTTTTTAAGCCATTTCGTAACTGCCTCTTCAAATTGAAACTTTGTGATGCATATGATTTAGAGACCGATTTTACAAAACATCATTGTAAGTACGTAATATATAATTGTATTTTTAATAAACTTACAAATGGCTGCAACATAACACCGGCTTCTAATAGTACTCCCTCGAGATGAAGCAATTAATCTATTTTGTCTTCCATAGTAGACAGGTAGCACAACCTTGGCAAACTTTTTAGAGTAAAAACAAAAGCAGGATAATAAAGTCTTGACGCCATTGAAATAATCCAGTGTACATACAATGTATCTGCCCCTGCGGATGCGCACATTCGTATCTAAATTTGCAACAAGTTAGTACTCTTAAGTCAAGGTCTTTTTAACTCAACAGGCTGCATTAATCGATCTATTTATAGACGCGGAAAAGGTGGGGAAAGACACAAGAAATGACGTGTGCTGGCAACTTATGGCATCTTTGCGTGCAACCGACTCTCTTGCATTTACATGTGCTCACGGGGCTTGTCTGGATCTTTTGTAGCGTATGCACTCCGTCTGAAAGTGACGCAGGAGAATACCTGTACAGGTTTAGCAGTATTTTGTTACTAAAAATAAGAAATTAATGTTGTTTATCATGATGGGATGCCGATATGATTAAAGTTGCAGTTGCAGTGTGTAATGATGGCAAAGAAGAAGACTCTGATCGTGCGGGGCTAGTAATATCCTACCATAAATCTCCTAAAGACAAACAGCTCATTGACACCTCATTCATAAATACGGTTGGAACTGACGCCAAGACCAATGACGGTCAGGGGAGCGCGGGTACGAGGGGGAGATACAGTTTTCCTCCAAGTACATTGGCGTACTGTTTTAAAAGGGTCAACAGTGAGATAATTTAACTTCCAACTAAAAACAAAAGCGGAGCGTACATCAATAATATTTCGCACAATCTTTCAGTTAAAGCAAAGAAACATCTTTTTGTACAACAAACACTAATTTAATTTCGTTACAAGCAGGAAAAAAGTTTTGGCCAAATGAAAGCATTAACAGAGTTCTAGCATTAGTAATCATTAAAAAACACTTAACGAGAAAATATTTGACATTCATCACATAGAAATATAAGGAAAAAAATTTCAGAAACTGCGAAATGAAATTTATTGTCAAATAAAAAGAAACACATAAAATCAAAATCCGCATCAGGCATCACTGACGTACTTCTCCGAACACATCGGCTCTCTTCTTCTACCTACAAATATTTATTTTTAAAACGTCTACCACTAACAGTAATCATTTTCCATATGTATTAATCCTTCACTATTAACTTCATTACATTTTATAAAAGTATTTCTCTATAAAGCAACTAATTTCGCTAAATTTATCAAACGACGCCTATGACAACAAATATAAACATAACCTAAACAATGCTTACCGGTGAAATGATATGGTTTTTCTCCTTAGAGCCCAAGTTTTTGCATATTTGACACATCTGCGCCATTGCCTGGATTAATTTTTTATACGACTTGTCCTTATCCACCTTAGAATGTGACTATTTTGTTGGCTTCACTTGAAAATGTAAACAACCGACTCCAGTCACCTCGATGAAACAGCTAAAGCAAATATGTATTAAATTCGTATTAAATTTTTAAATCCCGGCGAAAAATTGCAAGTTATGAGGCAACAACAAACGTGCACTTGATTTTCTTGAATCGTAGTAGGTATCTCATAAATACGGTTGTAAAATGTAGGTCAGTCAAGTTAGCCGCCCACTTTAATTTTTGAACTATTTTTTTATGTTAATGAATTGTGCTTGTTTTGTGCTAAATTGTGCTAATGATTTTATCAATTGTGCTATTTTCCAAATAAGTACAAAAATTGATTCAAATCCGGGGGCCAGGTTGACGGTCAGCCCCGCAATATTTTGGAATATTCAAAATTTTATTGCGGCAATGAATAGTATTCTTTTTGTGCTAAATTGTGCCGGTGTCAGGAAGTTTTGTGTCGCAACCCTTATATTTAATCAACTTTTTCTTAAATGGAACCCTATTTTTTTACTTTCTTGTGAGGCTTCCTAGGTGCTTTATAACCATATACTTTTTCTAAGTTTTGGCGCCGGCGTTGGCAAGTTATTCAATTTTTTCTGAAAAAATTTGAAAATACAAGCTTTGACTTAAATGATTCTAGAAGCCTAACTATTAACAACAAGAAGAAAATCTTTTGTCTGTTCGCGAAGATAAATTATCTCTAGACTGAAGTATAGTTTTTATGCGATTCTACTATACAGGGTGATAACTATACGTGATCAAATTCTACAACTTTCAAACCACTATAAGTTGATTTTTTTTAAAAGTGACACCCTGTATTTTTTATTTAACCGTAATTTATTTTTAATTCTCTTTATTTTGAGTATGCATTTTATACCTGGGATTAACAGTTTTTGAAATATAAATTATTTTTATAAATATACTCCATATTTTGGGTTAATAAATTTCTGTCAATAACAGTGTTTAATATTAAGGCATTACACCTTGGTTGATGGTATAGCTGCTTTATTTCACGTACAACTTGGTGATTTTTACAGAACAAACAGTATGTAAACGGCGAAATAACGCATATTATGTTCATTAGCATTTATAAAAAATGCTTGAGATGCTTTTATTTGAAAAAAAAGATCAAAAGCCGATTTAAAACATTCGTATAAAAGTAGAGTTAACTATTATTGACAGAATTTATTAACGTAAAATAAAAATAAAATATATTTAAAAAAATAATTAATATTTCAAAAACTGTTAATCTCAGGTATACAAAATGCATAATCAAAATCAAGAGAATTAAAAGTAGATTACTATTAAATAGATAAAATTCAGGGTGTTCCATTTAAAAAAAAATCAAGTTATAGAGGTTTGAAAGTTGTAGAATTTGTTCACGTTATCACACTGTGGGTGCGTTAACTTGGCCCGGCAGTTTGTCATTTTTCAAAATATTTCGGAGCTGTGGTTTGACACTGATCTGCTACCTTTAGTACTATCGCCGTGCATATTGTAGGTTGGCAGCAGTTACCAAAAAGGCGGCACAAAGAATTCAAAATTCAACGGCGCCCACGTTGCATGAATGAATCATTTATAGAAACCCTGTATAATTGGTTAACCATTGTGATAATATATTAAATTATTAGGAATGTACTAATTTTTATTGTGGTTATATATACACGTAAGCAAATTGAAAAAACTCAATTAATCGTAGGCAGAAATTTCAAATTCCGCGCGTGTGAACTGTGTGATGCAGTGGCAGTTGGGATTGGGACTAGGCACTAGGGAGTTAAGTTAGTACTACAGAGATGAGAGGTTATGAAAAATGGCGGTGTTATGATTTTTATGAAGTCAACTGCTTTATGTGAAAGGTTTAATATTTTTACGAATAATAAATATATACACTATCCGGACGTTTAAATGCCCTCCGTTTGGACATCCCCCACATAATAAACAATATTACCTTATTATATCAACAACTTACCTGATTAATACAGTACAGCCAGCAGGAGCAGTAAATATAAGATTATAGCAACAATAGCAACGAACACACTAGTAAAACCATTTTTGTACCAACTTAAATAGCAAACATTACTAGTAACACGGACTAGTAACATATAAAGGGTTGGCGACTCTGCTATACACTTAAACGGGATTTGAAAAGTTATAATGAGCCCCGTAATATTAACACTGTCAAATTTAATAAAAATTGGGTAAAGTTTATATGCGATATAAATATTGGGGGGCTGACCGTCAAACTGGCCCCCCGCAGTTGTTTTAAAAAAAATAAATATAAGGGTTGCGGCACAAAACTTCCTGACACCGGCACAATTCAGTACAAAAGGAGTACTATTCATTGCCGCAATAAAATTTTGAATATTCCAAAATATTGGGGGGCTGACCGTCAACCTGGCCCCCGCCTTTGTTTTTAAAAACAATTAAATTAAGGGTTGCGGCACAAAACTTCCTGACACCGGCACAATTCAGCACAAAACGAGTACTATTCATTGCCGCAATAAAATTTGGAATATTCCAAAATATTGGGGGGCTGACCGTCAACCTGGCCCCCGCCTTTGTTTTTAAAAAMAAWTAAATATAAGGGTTGCGGCACAAAACTTCCTGACACCGGCACAATTCAGCACAAAACGAGTACTATTCATTGCCGCAATAAAATTTGGAATATTCCAAAATATTGGCGAGCTGACCGTTAACCTGGCCCCCCGCCGTTGTTTTAAAAAAATAAATATAAGGGTTGCGGCACAAAACTTCCTGACACCGGCACAATTCAGCACAAAACGAATACTATTCATGGCCGCAATAAAATTTGGAATATTTCAAAATATTGGGGGGCTGACCGTCAACCTGGCCCCCGCCGTTGTTTTAAAAAAAATTAAATATAAGGGTTGCGACACAAAACTTTCTGACACCGGCACAATTCAGCACAAAACGAGTACTATTCATTGCCGCAATAAAATTTTGAATATTCCAAAATATTGGGGGGCTGACCGTCAACCTGGCTTTGTGCTTATTTGGAAAATAGCACAATTTATAAAATCTTTAGCACAAAACAAGCACAATTCATTAACATAAAAAAATAGTTCAAAAATTAAAGTGGGGGGCCAACTTGACTGACCTGTAAAATGTTGCTTTTGTTCTTGACAAATAACAAGAACGATCGTCTTCGAAATGACTGTATTTCTTAGCTTGTTACATACTAATCATAGAAAAAAGGTATGATGGCTGTGTACACTGGTTTAGCGCGAATAATAATCCGTTTGCGCTACGGCAATGTTTACGCAAATATATGTGGGAGCTAGTCCGATTTATTTTTGCAGGTTCTAGTTCGTCCCAGTCACGAATTGTTTGCGATTTGCTGACCATYAATATAAATGGTTTTGCATTTAATCACTCGCTATGTGCCCTTAAATGCATCTTCAGGGGAAGCAATGGTGGAGCATGCAACGAAGAGGGAGAGTGCATATGCAGATATTAAGTTAGTGGCGTCTGCTTTTGTATCAATGAAGTGAGCTTTTGTTTTTTTTTTTGTTAATTAGGCTTTTTAAGATTACGTCATCCAATATGGCGTCCAGGGGGCAAAAAGCGCACGCATGGGACGCGCCTGCGAAACCCTGGAAACGGACGCGTGGCTGATAGAGTTGGGTCCTTCATGACCAAGTCGTTCAAATTGAATGACTCATGCCTTGATTTGGCTCACAGCTAATGAATCAGCGTCGTTCGTGCGTCGTACATGGTTAACGGCTGACGACAGCACACGACGAGAAAACAGCATGACAGCATAATTATATGCTGTGGCGAGACAGGAGACACCGCTGTCACTTTCAATTCACGATCCTTATGAACGACTTGAATGATCCGAATCTACGCGATTGATTGAACGATTTGAATTTAATCGAATGTCCCAGCTCTAGCGACTGACGTTGGCATTAAGTAATGGGGTTTCTATGACAGCGCGCTAGAAGCTGCATCGTTTTGAAATTTGCCCCCTGGCAGTCGCTCAAAAGTCACGTGTTCTAAAAAGCCTAATACGTTCACAAGCTTTTAAATAGTATAGGTTATAAGGCCGGTTTAGTTACTGAAGTTACGTTCCTACAGATACAGATATAATCAAATATCAACTGTTAAATAAGCACATAGTGCTTGTATCTGTTTACAATTTGCTTTACATTAAAAATTTAATTCGTAGTAAAAGTTTGAGCAACATGAAAGTTTATAAAATAACTTAATGATTTTATTGTATCGATACATTTTAATATGCATATGCTCTACTTTAACGTAGTTACACCGCTGCGTTCTTTGCTTCTTTATATTTCGACTTTATAAGTACGATTAATTAAGAAAACGACATATAGTGGTTGTTATAAAAGAAATGTCTTAAAAGGTTTAGGCCCAAATTATTTGTTAAGACGAGGCAGTTCGTTGGTGTATGTACAGACTGTCCCATTTTTGTTGGCATTGTAGAATATGTCGGTAACTATTACTACTAGGTATACGGTTGCAATTTTGACATTACTGTATTACTTTTTATGTTGTGAGCTGAGCTGTATCATCGCCATTGCTATGTCGTCTTTTGTTTTAAAGCTATAGCCAACGTTTGAATAATGTAACATTTCTTCAGCTGTCAATATCTCGCATGGGTATTTAGATACAAAAAAAACTAAGTATAGACATGTTTTTTATAGATATTTTTATCTAAATCCAGTGGCATACTCAGCACTTTTTGACATAACCCAAACTTGCATTTTTTATGGAAACCAAAGTTGGCTTTGCTATGGTTGAAAAGGCCTATTTTTTCTGGTTAAAACAATGCACACATTGTTAGGTTTATTTTTATTAGTTTTGGGATTATTCAAATTTTTTTTAGTAATTTAATCATATTTTACGCTTATATCCAAGAAGCTATGTAATAAAAAACTCACAATATAAATAATATTATTTAAAAATTTTAATCCATTAAAAATAATTTTTGCATATTTGAATACATACATAAGACTCCAAAGAGCGTGCATGCAGTTTATTTATTAGTAATCTAGGAGGCCATGTATAACTAATGAAAGTCATTCTTTATTTGGAGATAAGTACCTAAACATTATTTATTGTCAATTATTTACATCCACTTTGACGAAAAACGTAAAATCTCATTAAATTACAAAAATTGGAATAATACCAAAATTAGTAAAAATAAACTTAACGACGTATACATTATCTTAGTAAGAAAAAATAGGTCTTTTCAACTATAGCAAAGCCAACTATGGCTTCCATTAAAAAAAATGCAAGTTTGTGTTACATCTCTAAAATGCGACCCCATAATAAAATTCTGAGTAAACTACTGGATTTGGAATAAAAATATTTATAAGAAATGTCTCTAGTTTTTTTGTATCTACATAACCAAGATATTCAGAACTGAAGAAATGTTACATTTTTCAAGTTGGCTATAGCTTTAAAACAACAAATGATACAAAAATGGCAATGGTACAGCTCAACTCACAACAAAAAAGTAATACAGTAATTTTGAAACTGCATAGCTCTAGCATTAATAATTATCAAGATACCCTACAATTACAACGAAAATGGGACATCCTGTACAAACAGAAACATTCAATTATCTAAAATATACCGCCAGATTTTTATACATCAATTATAATTGGAATATTTCTCTAGAAACATTATTCTTTAACAGAATAGTTTATTTTTGTGAAACATTACTTTTTCTTGTAATAAAGATCAAAACAAAGTTCCATATATTTAATGCAGTCATGTATTAGTATGCGGTATTTTTTAAGAGTAAGGAGGGGCTGTATCTTGAAAATCCTTAATGCTATCGCTTTAAGGAAAAATTTTTTTTGATAAAAACGTGCCAGAGTTCCTAAGTTTATCAGTAGGGAGTGTATTTGACATCATGTTACAAATAAACTCAAATCCAAAATTTGCCAATAAAATGTAGATGAATCTCTGTTTAATTATCTAAAAGTTTCATGACATTTCTTTTCTGGTTGCCATGGTAACAACACTACAAAGAAAAATACCCTCGAAACTTGTAGATGCTGTATCTTTTAAACATCTTAATCAAATTTAACGAACTACGATTCATTTTAGAGGGAGTTTCAAGGGGATATACTAATGTTAAATTGTTCCAGAATTAGTTTCTCTAAATAGCTGTAGAGGGTGCTATTTGAAAAATTATCATACTAATTTAAAGAATTTGTAGGCTCTTAGTAAGAAAGAGAGTGATGAAAACCCGAGACGAGGGTCATTTTTCACTTTGAAGTTGTTACCAAATAAGTATACATAAACCAGATAGGACAACATACTTTTTTTCACTTTGTTCTTTTATTTGAAACAAACAAACAACCTTGTCCTTTGGTTCCGGAAAAAATTACCTAAAACAATATACAATTTCTAACTTTATTTGTAGGCTATCATTGAATAAAAACTGTGGTCAAAACCCAAGGTTGATAGCTGTTTTTGTTTTGAAGTTATTGGGAAGATAGTATCCACACTACACATAACCGAGGAACTAATTTCCTAATTTGTTCAATAGCAGTCGAGTTTAACTTGCGCTACTAATGACTCACGCAATTGTAATTTTTTAAAATTATTTACAGGTTATTGCTTTGATTCAAGCTCCAAATTTTGTTTAATCGTTAAAGTTCTTTCATTCGTTATTATTTGAATACATTTAATTTAAAATAAAAGTTGATACAAACAGGATTTCATTTCCAGTACAACTGTTAAAAATAAATTTATTTATAAATTGAAAAGAGACGTGGTTATACCCAAGTAATTTTTACTTTCAAGCAAATTTCACCTTTGTAGCAAAAGCAGTGTTATTATAATAAATTTTATATGTGAATATTTATTTATTGATAGCATTAATCTCAATTTAAATAATGGCATGATTCACCATTTGCAATTAAAGTTCCTTTTTAAATAAATTAATAATTATTTTGAAAAGTAACAATAAATAGTCACCAAAATACAATAGTGTTGAAGCACTGACATTTGTCTCGATTGTCAGAGCATGGCCTGCCTAAATCAAACTAATATGGTAAAACTCTGAACATAACATTAAAAAGATATCTACTTTTAAATAACAAAATACATTATTAATCTTTAAAAAATCAATATCTTGAGTGAATAAGTTTAAGAAATTAATAATTATACCACTCATTGGAAGTGCAAGTGAAACTGATCCGTTGTTACATAAATTGTTTAGTTGTGTGTCATTTGTACACTTTTTGGCAAACACTTCAAAACGAGAAAAACTGTCAATTTCACGCTTTTACAATTTTTTTTAAATAAGAGCCTACAAAACAATTTAAAAAAAACATGCCTCCTGATTATTTTCCTACAGAATTCAAGAGAAAATTCTTTTTTTTATTTTGTGTCTTGTGTACTATTTTGGCAAAAGCTTCAAAACAAGAAAAACTAGCAATCAGGTTCTTACCATAGTTATTCTTAAATAATAGCCTACAAAATAGAGTGGAAAAAAGTTTGTCATCAGGTTGTTTTTTCTGAATTCAAGGAGAAAATTCTTTTTTTATTGTCGTGTGTCCTTTAAACTACCTCTAAAATTAATTCTCGTTTTTTAACTTTGCTTAGGGCGTTTAGGAGATATAGCATCTAGAAGTTTCGGCGCTATTCTTCTTTGTAGTGATGTTACCATGGCAACCAGGTGAAAAATGTAATAAAACTTTAATTTTTAAAATACTAATTGCCATCTACATTTTATCGGCAAATTTTGGATTTATTTGTAACGTGATGTCAAACATGCCCCCTTAAAAATATTTTTAGTCAAAAAGTTTTTTCTTCAAAGCGATAACGTGAGGGGTTTTCAAGTTACAGCCGCTCCGGTTCATTGGTTTTCTTTTCTTGTGTGCGATATATGTTCAACAGGTCATTTGCAAGCTACAATTTGTAAATGATCACTAACARAGCTCTCTGAACATCAACATCGATAAATCACATCACACCTAAAAATATATCTTAATAATATTAGTAATCTAAAAAACAAAATATTAATAATACAAAACAAGCATATTGAKTAAATTKTCACAGTAGATCATTAATCGCATATATTACAAATTATTATACTTTTAAGACAAAATATTACATTTTACTAATACAAGGTGAATAGGTAATTTTAACATTTTTTCTACAAACAATCATATAAGTAGGCTACTTTATTACATATTATTACACAGATACAAATTATTCACATAAAATATTGGTTAATTAGTAGAAAAGTACCTACTATAAAATACCGCTACCCAAGTACTATTTGTCAGAGTAACGTCTCAGTGCGCTTATAACCACGTTATATGCGGTCTCTTTCCAAGACATACTACTTGTCATTACAGCCCCCACATCTAAGGCAAATCCACTCCAATTGAATCTATTTCCGATACCTTTAGCTGGATTTTTCTGACTTGCAATTGAAGTGTGATCAGAACTGTTCTGAACTGTGCTTTTGTTAATTTGATCTGCAAAAAATTAGATTCAAATGTATAACATCTAATAAAAAAAAATCAAGTAAAATTGTTTATACTTATACCATTTCCCTATATCTTCAGTGGACGAATGAACCCTCAGTTGTTTTGTGTTTACATTAAGCACTTACTTTGCCAATCATCTGGACGATTTTGAAATCCCCTGGATTTCCAGTAACCAACGTTGTTTGGATTCATCATGTTTGATCGATTATTACGGGCATTACGATCCATTTGTAAGCAAAGTATAAAAAGCACAATTACTAAAAAAAACACTTATTAATACGCTTGTAACAGTTATTAGTTGCGTAAAACCGAAATAAGCACCACAATGGGATCTTAAGGTCAAGCAACTCTACCAAAGAACCAACGTTGCCATAATTGGATACTAAAAATACTCTTCTTCATATTCATATTCATAGAATAAACAACACATTTGTTTAATTTGATTTACAGGGGCTCAAACGAAATTTTATTTTTTATTGCTTGAAGGATAATCATTTGAGTATGCTGGGAACTATATTGTTCACATATGAACAACTTTTTGAGTTAGTTAGGCTTTGTTATATTGTACTTTTCACAAGCTTTACTGAATCTGTTTACTTAAATAAAATTATGCTATAATACTGTTCCTCCAAATTAAACTTGTGTAGTTTTTTTATAAAAGAAAAATATATTATATCTGTTTTGGTTTGTATGATAAATTCATACATATGACAACGCTGAATAAAAGAATGTGACGTCTGCGCAAACATATTGTTTAAGTACCGCCTGCGGGGGTTCCCCTGACATTTTAACGTGTCCAACTCTTATTGGTTTCTATGGGATTGCAATTCATGGTTAGTGAAGGTGCAGGGGGCAGGGACTTGTAGTGCTAGTGCCAGTTTCTCTGGCTGTGTTTAGTGAGGTCGTGGCGTGAAAGATACTTGCTTCCTTAAAAGATTAAAACATACTTTTGACTAATTTTTCTATGTCGAAAAGTCAAAAGGATTTAGACAACCATTCCAATCAGTGTAATCCAAACAACAGCAATTACTGGAAAAGTAGGGGAAGTGAACGTCCTGATGATTGGCAGGACGAGTGCAATAAACCTAAATCTTGGGCTAATTCAAATCAAAAGGAACTTGACAATCATGCTAATAACTGTAATCCAGACCACGTCAATTACTGGAAATCCAGAGGTTTAGAAAGTGGGAGTCCCAGCAACCAGGCTGCTGCAGGTAACTAACCATACTTTTAAGCTTTTTACCCAGGCGGGTTTATCTTGAATGGCGCTACGTGTTTCCTTTTGAAAGTGTGGGTATGGAGGCGTAGAGATGAGCATGATTTCACAGCCTGTGATTGAGAAATCGCAGTCGGAGGTTGCGATTCATCACTTGCATAAACTGCGACTCATAAAATAACACTTTAATAGAAAGAAAAGGCCAATGCTTCTGTCCTGTCCCAACATCATTTTCGCGATCGCGCCATCTGTGCGTCGAAACTTGCGTAAATTAGCGCCAAATTTGAATATCTAGGATCAATATTTTCGTTATTAAAGGTGGTTTTTGCTAGATCATTCGATCTTTTCCAAATAAAATTTCATTGAATACAATGTATACATTGAATACAATGAAATTTCACTTGGAAAGGTGCGAACAACCTAACAAATATAATTATAAATGAAAGAACAAATAAAAGTTAAGGTATATTAATACAGTTTTCGCATTAACTATAAACTAGTGAATAAATATTGATTGGAAATTTGTGTTGTGAACATTCATTTGTAACAAGCAATGCAGACAATATCAAAAATATATGAACAAATTAAAGAGCTAAATTAAAAACTGTCCTATTAATTTTTGATATTGCCTTAAACAATAGTATGCCTTATCATTCAAAAGTAGATTTACAATAAAAAGTACATTCTAAACAATAGTACCGATAACTTGGAACAATAAAAATGACAAACAGTGTCAGTTATAGTGGTTCACCTTCTTTACAACCAGTGTTGTTCAAAGTTTTTAAAATGTATTTAAATATTAAGAAAAATGTAACTACTGAAATTGTATCACTAATACTACAGAAAAATTTAAATGAGTATTTAAATACATGAAAAGTAGATTAACTACATTTCCAACCACTTGTAGTTAAATACTTAACAGAAACGGTAACAATACAGTAAGCTGAAGTAACTAATGTTAACATTGACAAAACATTCTAAAACATATGAGTGTAAGAGCATTTGAATAATATTCGTATAACTGAAAGTGACTTTGTAAAAACAAAAATAAAGAGTTTAGATATGTAATAATAATAATTTGTTTTTATGGTTTTACAACTCCAATATTTAAGCTATCTTCTTATCCACCAACCAGAAATGTAATTAGAAATCAAAGAACATACTAATAACCTACACTAATTGCATCGTCTTTAAATACACTTCTTAAATTAATGAATGAAGAAGTAATTTACATTATAAGACCAGTAAATCAAGTATAACAGCCTGGGATGTAAGTTAGTAAGTTACAAGTTATGGGTTACAGTAATTATTTACAATTTTGATAATTTGCTACTATACATCAGCACATTAGGATTTATTCGTTATAATTGTTAAATACCCAATTCTGTAAAGATGTTCATGAGATAAATCCTTAAAGCTAGGATTGTTTATTGCTTGTTTCCACTTGCTGCACATGTCCCCTCTTCTTGGGATTGGAAACCTGAATATCGGCTTTTGCTTCACCTTACAACCTGGCACTGAGAAACGACCTTTGTCCGACTCCATTATAATCTGGCATTAATCAAATAATTAGTTTGCTATTTATTAATTGGTACTTACATTTACCGCTTGAACTGAAAATGTCCACGCCTAACTAGGTATTATACAAAAAAGTGCACGCAGAAACAGCCTGAAATAATTTTTTATAAGTACCTATAATAATGTTTTTCTCAATTCTACTTACCTGTTACTGCAGGTGACTATTAAACTAAAAATGATTTCACCATCAAAAACGTCTATAAAAACATGAAAGTTCCAAACAACAATAACCATCACAAACAAAAACACGAAAATGGAGAGGACGCAAGCGCAACACGCAATGGAGCAACTGTCACCGGTGTCACTTGTGGGATTTCAGTTGATATTGTCGTTCCCTACCATCAAATTACCACTTGAGTGCAATAAAATTATATGCTGATTAGCGCCATCTGACCGTGGAAACATGCGTAACCCCCCCTTACCCTCCATGCCCAAACTTTCAAAAGGGAACACATAGCGCCATTCAGGATGAACCAGCCTGCTGCGACTGCGATTCACTGCTGATAGACCGTAGCCTATCGGTAGTCTTCGGCAAGATGAACGACCGTTTATCTGCGATCGCAGTTTTAAACGCAATCACAGTTGGTCGTAGTGTAGTTTACAACGGTAAGCGCTCAACTGCGATAGCGATCCTCTCCTGAGTCCTGATACACCGTAAGCTGTCGGCAGTTTCCGGCAAGACGAACGGCCGCATAGTATTACTCAAGGAGGAAGAATAGTTATTCTTCCTCCTTGGTATTACTAGACCATGGCCATTCTAAGTTGAGCCGGGCGGAGCCTAGCGAGCGGCGCAGTGACTTCTGTCAGTGGCGGCGTAAATTTTCTAGTAACTGGGGTCTCACAGTAGCTATTTTGATCAGTGGCGTGGTACGGTTAGTAAATAATTGAATTATTTAATATATTAATTCATATGTGTATATAGTGTGGGTATGTTTAAGATAATCGGCAGCTGCAAGCTTATTAGCGGGTTAGTACTATATTTCTTGTTATATAGAAGTGTAAGTAGAGATATTGACCGATAAAGTTATAATAATGACTGAAATATAGATAGCTGGGTATCGGTCTATCCAGGTAGACAATGACAGTGTAGAATTATGATAGTTTAAGCAGGTTTAAAGTAGGTAATTACTAAAATACATTCATAATTTCAAATAACAATTGCAATTATCAAAGCAAAAACAAAATTAACATGAATTTGATGGTTCTTATTTTTTAAATTTTTGTTTAATAAAAAGGATATGAAATTTTTTGGTTTGTGTTTTTAAGGCCAAAATCAGATATTTTTTCCATTTCATAAGTATAAAAAGTAAGATTTCTATCAGAATAAATAGGTAAAATTTTTATTGTAAATTGTATGTTTTTAATTTGAATATAAATAGTAATAAAAAAGTTACTTACCTTAAACTAAATTAATTGCACTCTGCTGATTGCATTGTTGTACATATACCAGCTCTATGTCTACGTTTGTTTTCATATAGTCTTTTTTGCTGGTTTTATTTATTTAATAAATGTCAGGACCTGACAAATACAATAATCTCCGAAAGCTTGGCATAACATTAAGACGTTTTACTTCGCCCTCTGTCTTTTTTATTTAAAAAAACATATACTACCTACATTTTAATACAACAAGTATTTTACACCATATGATAATCTTTGGATTTCAGTTATATCAGAGCAAATAAAGTAAAAAGTAGAATATTAAACAAAAGACGAACAAAAAATGTACTTTAATAATAATAAAATAAAATTCTCACATAGTATATACAATTTATAAAAGATTAACGAATAAAAATTATTGCTTATTATTATTGCTTATGACAAAAGACCTAACATTCATCATCCGAGAAGTCACTACTTGAAAAATCTTCATCAGAAGCTCCTGTTTTTACTTTAAAACACAGTTCATCTAGCGCTTCGTCGAGAAGATGTTCTTTTTCCATATATTCTAGTTCCTTTATTTTGCTATAATGGCATACAGCCAACTAGTTGTCCACATAAATTTGCGAAAATCTATGCTATTTTAACGACAACACAACGCACAAGCTTACAACCGCATCCGCATTCAACAGGATCACGAATGAAATGCAAATGCATAAGCGGGTGGTCAAGTGTCCTAAAACTCCGGGCCACGTCAGGCTTTAAGCCGTTTGCATACCGTCCACCCCTAAATTAGCAAAATAGGTACAGCCTGGACGAAATTCCGTTAGTGCGACGTTTTATTGCTGGGTTCAACTAAGAATGGCCACGGTCTACTTACAAAATGCGATCGCAGTTTTAAAGGCAATCGATCGCAGTGTGCAACGATAAGCGCACTACTGCAACTGCAGGATTTTGTAATTGTAGACTGCGAGTGCGATTAAAGACGAGTTTGAGGTGCTATGCATCTATTGCTGACAATATGGCACATTGGGAATACTGAAATTAGAACATTGTAGTGTAAAACATCATAAATTAGAAATAAATAGGTTCACAATGGTTATTTGATAGCTTTGATAAAACTAAGTAGGTACCTACACTGCCGTCTAGAATTAGGCACGGCATACAGCAACTTTAGTAAGTAGGTAGGTAATTATATCATCAGTTGCTTTTACAATTTTATTCGTTATGAAAAATAGGTATAAATAGGTACGTATGTGCTACGAATTGTCAGTAAAATACTAGCAGAAAGAGACGATCGCAATCGCTCGGAGTCGCAGTTAGGACACTTGGTCTGTGGCGGCCAAACTGCGATCGCAATCGCAGTTTACAATCACAGTGATTTGACAGTCGCAGTCCCAACTATCACAGTGATTGAAAAATCACAGTTTAGCTCATCTCTAATGGAAGGTAAGGGGGGTTATACATGTTTCACCTTAGACAGTCTTAAGGTTTCCACGGTCAGATAGCGGTAATTTGATGGTAGGGAACGACAATATCAACTGAAATCGTGAAATCGCACAACTGATACCGATGAGAGTTGCTCCATTGTGTGTCGCGCTTGCGTCCTCGTCATTTTCGTATTTTTGTTTGTGATTGTTATTGTTATGCTTTGAAATTTTATTGTTTTTATAGACGTTTTTGCTGGTGGAATCATTTTTAATGTAATAGTCAACTGCAGCAACAGGTAAGTAGAATTGAGAAAAACATTATTATAGATACTTATAAAAAATTATTTCAGGCTGTTTTTGCATGCACTTTTTTTGTATAATACCTAGTTAGGCGTGGACATTTTCAGTTCCAGCGGTAAATGTAAGTATCAATTAATAAATAGCAAACTAGTTATTTGATTAATTCCAGATTATAATGGAGTCAAAGGTCGTTGCTCAGTGCCAGGTTGTAAGTTGAAACAAAAGCCGATATTCCGGTTTCCTAACCAAAAAAGAGGGGACATGTGCAGCAAGTGGGAACAAAGCAATGAACAATGCTAGCTTTAAAGATTTATCTCATGAACATCTTTACAGAATTGGGTATTTAACAATTATAACAAATAAATCCTAATGTGGTGATGTGTAATAGCAAATTATCAAAATGATGTAAAAATGGTAAATCATTACTGTAACCCATAACTTGTAACTTACTAACTTACATCCCAGGCTGTTATACTTGATTTACTGGTCTTATAATGTAAATTACTTTTTCAGTCATTAATTTAAAAAATGTATTTAAAGACGAGGCAATTGGTGTAGGTTATTAGTTGGTATGTTCTTTGATTTCTAATTACATTCCTGGTCGGTGTATAAGAAGATAGTTTAAATATTGGAGTTGCAAAACCACAAAAACAAATTATTATTACATTAGGGTATTGTTATCTTCTTTACTGGAGTGAAAGACACACCGTTAACTTAAACATTTATTGACTTGAACTTCTACACATTTACTAAACGCTACTTGCTAACAGCTAAAGATAAGAATGTATGCACGCGCAATGCATGGCCGCTCTGCTTCCCAAACTCCCCACTTGCCGACACTGCACTGTTGTCACATTCACCACATTTACTGTATAACAGGTATCTAATAATAATTTGTGCTTACAAAAAAGTAACTTTCAGTTATACGAATATTCAAATGCTCTTACATTACACTCATATTTTTTAGAATGCCTTGTCAATGTTAACATTAGTTACTTCAGCTTACTATATTCTTACCATTGTTGTCAAATATTTAACTACAGGTAGTTG
Organism: Rhyzopertha dominica; assembly: GCA_025024175.1. NCBI lineage: Eukaryota > Metazoa > Arthropoda > Insecta > Coleoptera > Bostrichidae > Rhyzopertha > Rhyzopertha dominica. The sequence continues at coordinate 31,241,239 of QCXZ01000064.1, read as the reverse complement.
GAAATGTAGTTCATTTACTTTTCATGTATTATAAATACTCATTAAAATTTTTCTTTAGTCTTCGTGATTCAATTTCAGTAGTTACATTTTTCTTAATATTTACCTACAATATTTAATTACATTTTAATAACTATGAAGAACGTGAACCATGATAACTGACACTGTCATTTTTATTGTTCCAAGTTATTGGTACTATTGTTTAGAGTTTAATTTTTGTTGCTAAGTGACTTGTCAGTCGGACAAGTAAAAACTTGATATCGATCGCTACGTGTTCTAGAATGTTCAATTAAGTTATAAAAGGGTTGCAAGACTGCCGAAGTAGAAGAACTCAAAAGTGAAAGCAAAAAGACGACACTTTCTAAAAAGGGTATTGGTGTTGTAATTAGTCAAGTGTGAATAAAGTTTCTGTTATGCAAAACACAATTTGTAACAGTATTGATGTGCTTGCATACTTGCATAATAGTGTTTATCTCAAAGAGATTGATTTTCTTTATAATGTTAACACTATTGAATTTTTATTTTTAAGATTTTATCGTAAAGCTACTTTTGAATGATAGGGCATACTTTTGTTTAAGGCAATATAAAAAATTAATGGGACACTTTCATTTAGCTCTTTAGTTAGTTCATATATTTTTGATATTGTCTGCATTGTTTGTTACAGATATTTATTCATTAGTTTTTTGTTAATGCGAAAACTGTTTTAATATACTTTTATTTACATTTGTTATTTCATTTATAATTATATTTGCTAGGTTGTTCGCACTTTTCCAAGTGAAATTTCATTGTATTCAATGTATACAATGTATTCAATGAAATTTTATTTGGAAAAGTTCGAATGATCTAACAAAAACCACCTTTAATAACGACAATAATGATCCTAGATATTCAAATATGGCGCTAATTTACGCAAGTTTCGACACACAGACGGCGCGATCGCGCAAATGATGTTGGGACAGGACAGAAGCATTGGCCTTTTGTTTCTATTAAAGTGTTATTTTATGTTTTTACCCTCATTGCTAAACAAGATGGATCGGTTTCTCTTCTCTTTACTCCAGTTGATATTAGCTAAAATCAACCTAGTGACCATGAACACCTTAAAGTAAGATTTATGATTGGTATAGATTTTAAAGTCAGAGTTGATTCTAGCTTAAAATAGAGAAAAGAAACTGACCCGATGATTTTTTGAGGTGCCGTTTAACGTTACTCGACCATTTTGTCCTGCAGTCACAAGACAGTTTCCACATAGTGCCACACTGGAGTCTTTCGTCATCCTTTAATGTTCTAGAATGTATGGCAACCTAAAAATGTCAATTTTCGACATATCCATCGTTAGGTGGTTATGGCAATGTTCTACTCTTAGGTTTTTTTTTTGTCTGCTGATGAATTTTCCAGAATGTTCTATGACTACCTGGAAATGTCGATTTTCGACATCTACTCAGTGCCACACCTAGGGTTTCTTGAAACGTTGATTTTCGACATCTCCACAGCGAGACGGTTACCGTAATGTACCAGGCTTAGGAGTTCTTTCGTTCGCTGATGAATTTTCCACATTTTCAATTTTTCTATCACGAGACAGTTTTAGCCTTGGTTAAGGATTTGGCATTGTGTTACACTAGCAAGACGGTTTTGGCAAACTGCCACACTTGAGGATTCTGACTCCTTCAAGCTCAGATTTTCGATTTTTCCATCGGGAGACAGTTTTGACAATGTACCACAACACTAAGGGGTTTTCTAGTCTTCTAATCTTATCTGCACATGAGTTCTTAAGGCCCTATATATACACATTATAGAGTTCTATTACCCCGATTTCATGCAACACAACAAGTTTTCTTTTTAGGTATGGTAAATATCAGATAAAACTAAGAATATCGTGGCAAACTGTGTTTGGTTGGTAAAACTTGTTTTACAGTACGATATGTTGTTTCCATTGAGATACAAAATTTTCTGTAGCTCTTTTAGTGACCATTTTTGTTATAATGGGTTATCAGATATTATGTAATGCACATTAATAAGGATGCTTTTCCTAAAATTAGTACTCCTATCACAAATCGTTGACTTTCCTCTGTTATTTTTTATAGCAGTTGGAGGAATAAAATAGCTTTTTGACACAAAATATTAAAAATTTTAAAAACTATGAGTTTTATTTGTTCGTGCTTCTTTAGTTACCTTGAATCTATGTATTTTAAATAGATGAATGTAAGTAAGCATTCATAATTTCGGTTTTATTGTAACTGATTTTATTATGTTTTCATTTTATTATTAATCACGATTATTATTCCTATTCGTTAAACTTGTCCAGATTTACGAAAACTTGAAAGTTTGCTATAATAATATGAATTTGTTCATTTCTGAGATGACATTATCATAACTACACAAAACTATATAAATTTGTCCATTTAACTGATGTTAATGTAGAAATGCAACAAGAAACTTCATCATCAAGCAACAATGACCAAGGTTCATCATCTTCTTGGGGTTGGATAGCAGCAGGTGTTAGTGCTGTGGCAGCTGGGGCATTTCTGGCCGCTTCAATTTTTAACACGGATACAGCTGAACCATCTGAACAGGGAGATGCTGACAGAAGGAATGCAAGAAGATAAATGTGTGGTAGAAAATTTATATTGAATCGATATGCTGAAAAAATATAATAACGAATTACATAAATGTGTTTTTCTCTTTTTCGAAGTGTGTATTGAAATAAATTTTACCTGCCTACTTTGATAGCTTTGCACTGTTAGACTACATTTCAGTATGGCTTAACATTTTATGAAAACAGGGGTCGCAGTTGAGATATATTATATATATAATTATAATCGAAATATGTATTCGAAATTTTGTCTTGGTTGCTTACCTCAACAAATTTGTTTTTAATTTATTTGTATGGTGCGTCTAATTTTTTTGTGAACAGGAATATTGGAATATTTTCATATTCCTTTATTTCCTTCAAAAACTTACAAGGTGTGTCAACCATATCAAAATAAATGTGCATTTAAATTTTGAAAATTACGTTACAGTAAACATAGATGAGTTAATGAAGTTGGACAATTTCATTTTCATTGCATTCCATTCTGCATGGTAATGATGGATGGTGTTGTTCCGCTTCAGTTGTCATTTACATGTGCAGCCTCCATAAATTCTTCATCATTGCGATATGCACCCATTAGAAGTATTGCTTTAAGGTTGCTTTTGAATCATCATAGGTTATTGTATCTAATCTGTATTGTTACTTTATTGTACAGTTTTCTGCCCTCTGCAATAAAAGTGTTGTGCTTTGGTTAGCCGATGTTGAGAAAGTAGAATGTTTTTATGGTTTCTGGTATTATATTCATGACTGTGTGTCTCCATTTCCTCTTTATGTTTGTGGATGAACACAATGAGTGTTAGTATATAGGTAGTACACTGGGCTTCAAAAGTATTGACTTATACCCCGGAGTGATGGGCGGGGCCTCACCGCTTCACACCTTTAGGATTAACACCCAAGGGTCTAGTGGTGCGGTTTATATTTTTAATTTTGCTTACCTACATCTTAGGCGACAAAGCGATGATTGGAAGTTTAAATTTTCATCTAAAACAATATACAATTTCTAACTTTATTTGTAGGCTATCATTGAATAAAAACTGTGGTCAAAACCCAAGGTTGATAGCTGTTTTTGTTTTGAAGTTATTTGGAAGATAGTATCCACACTACACATAACCGAGGAACTAATTTCCTAATTTGTTCAATAGCAGTCGAGTTTAACTTGCGCTACTAATGAGTCACGCAATTGTAACTTATTAAAATTATTTACAGGTTATTGCTTTGATTCAAGCTCCAAATTTTGTTAATCGTTAAAGTTCTTTCATTCGTTATTATTTGAATACATTTAATTTAAAATAAAAGTTGATACAAACAGGATTTCATTTCCAGTACAACTGTTAAAAATAAATTTATTTATAAATTAAAAAGAGACGTGGTTATACCCAAGTAATTTTTACTTTCAAGCAAATTTCACCTTTGTAGCAAAAGCAGTGGCGAAGTAATTATAATAAATTTTATATGTGAATATTTATTTATTGATAGCATTAATCTCAATTTAAATAATGGCATGATTCACCATTTGCAATTAAAGTTCCTTTTTAAATAAATTAATAATTATTTTGAAAAGTAACAATAAATAGTCACCAAAATACAATAAATAGTGTTGAAGCACTGACATTTGTCTCGATTGTCAGAGCATGGCCTGCCTAAATCAAACTAATATGGTAAAACTCTGAACATAACATTAAAAAGATATCTACTTTTAAATAACAAAATACATTATTAATCTTTAAAAAAATCAATATCTTGAGTGAATAAGTTTAACAAATTAATAATTATACCACTCATTGGAAGTGCTAGTGAAACTGATCCGTTGTTACATAAATTGTTTAGTTGTGTGTCATTTGTACACTTTTTGGCAAAAACTTCAAAACGAGAAAAACTGTCAACTTCACGCTTTTACAATTTTTCTTAAATAAAAGCCTACAAAACAATTAAAAAAAAGCATGCCTCCTGATTAGTTTCCTACAGAATTCAAGAGAAAATTCTTTTTTTTTATTTTGTGTCTTGTGTACTATTTTGGCAAAAGCTTCAAAACAAGAAAAACTAACAATCAGGTTCTTACCATAGTTATTCTTAAATAATAGCCTACAAAATAGAGTGGAAAAAAGTTTGTCATCAGGTTGTTTTTTCCGAATTCAAGGAGAAAATTCTTTTTTTATTGTCATGTGTCCTTTAAACTACCTCTACAATTAATTCTCGTTCTTTAACTTTGCTTAAGGCGTTTAGGAGATATAGCATCTAGAAGTTTCGGCGCTATTCTTCTTTGTAGTGATGTTACCATGGCAACCAGGTGAAAAATGTAATAAAACTTTAATTTTTAAAATACTAATTGCCATCTACATTTTATCGGCAAATTTTGGATTTATTTGTAACGTGATGTCAAACATGCCCCCTTAAAAATATTTTTAGTCAAAAAGTTTTTTCTTCAAAGCGATAACGTGAGGGGTTTTCAAGCTACAGCCGCTCCGGTTCATTGGTTTTCTTTTCTTGTGTGCGATATATGTTCAACAGGTCATTTGCAAGCTACAATTTGTAAATGATCACTAACAAAGCTCTCTGAACATCAACATCGATAAATCACATCACACCTAAAAATATATCTTAATAATATTAGTAATCTAAAAAACAAATTATTAATAATACAAAACAAGCATATTGATTAAATTTTCACAGTAGATCATTAATCGCATATATTACAAATTATTATACTCTTAAGACAAAATATTACATTTTACTAATACAAGGTGAATAGGTAATTTTAACATTTTTTCTACAAACAATCATATAAGTAGGCTACTTTATTACATATTATTACACAGATACAAATTATTCACATAAAATATTGGTTAATTAGTAGAAAAGTACCTACTATAAAATACCGCTACCCAAGTACTATTTGTCAGAGTAACTTCTCAGTGCGCTTATAACCACGTTAAATGCGGTCTCTTTCCAAGACATACTACTTGTCATTACAGCCCCCACATCTAAGGCAAATCCACTCCAATTGAATCTATTTCCGATACCTTTAGCTGGATTTTTCTGACTTGCAATTGAAGTGTGATCAGAACTGTTCTGAACTGTGCTTTTATTAATTTGATCTGCAAAAAATAAGATTCAAATGTATAACATCTAATAAAAAAAATCAAGTAAAATTGTTTATACTTATACCTTTTCCCTATATCTTCAATGGACGAATGAACCCTCAGTTGTTTTGTGTTTACATTAAGCACTTACTTTGCCAATCATCTGGACGATTTTGAAATCCCCTGGATGTTGTTTGGATTCATCATGTTTGATCGATTATTATGGTCATTACGATCCATTTGTAAGCAAAGTATAAAAAGCACAATTACTAAAAAAACACTTATTAATATGCTCGTAACCGTTATTAATTGCGTAAAACCGAAATAAGCACCACAATGGGACGCCAACTCTTAAGGTCAAGCAACTCTACCAAAGAATCAACTTTGCCATAATTGAATACTAAAAATACTCGTCTTCATTCACAATATAAACAACACATTTGTTTAATTTGATTTACAGGGGCTCAAACCAAATTTTATTTTTTATTGCTTGAAGGATAATCATTTGAGTATGCTAGGAACTATATCGTTCACACATGAACAACTTTTTGAGTTAGTTAGGCGTTGTTATATTGTACTTTTCACAAGCTTTACTAAATCTGTTTACTTAAATAAAATTATGCTATAATACTGTTCCTCCAAATTAAACTTGTGCAGTTCTTTTATAAAAGAAAAATATATTATATCTGTTTTGGTTTGTATGATAAATTCATACATATGACAACGCTGAATAAAAGAATGTGACGTCTGCGCAAACATATTGTTTAAGTACCGCCTGCGGGGGTTCCCCTGACATTTTAACGTGTCCCACTCTTATTGGTTTCTATGCGATTGCAATTCATGGTTAGTGAAGGTGCAGGGGGCAGGGACTTGTAGTGCTAGTGCCAGTTTCTCTGGCTGTGTTTTGTGAGGTCGTGGCGTGAAAGATACTTGCTTCCTTAAAAGATTAAAACATACTTTTGACTAATTTTTCTATAATGTCGAAAAGTCAAAAGGATTTAGACAACCATTCCAATCAGTGTAATCCAAACAACAGCAATTACTGGAAAAGTAGGGGAAGTGAACGTCCTGATGATTGGCAGGACGAGTGCAATAAACCTAAATCTTGGGCTAATTCAAATCAAAAGGAACTTGACAATCATGCTAATAACTGTAATCCAGACCACGTCAATTACTGGAAATCCAGAGGTTTAGAAAGTGGGAGTCCCAGCAACCAGGCTACTGCAGGTAACTAACCATACTTTTAAGCTTTTTACCCAGGCGGGTTTATCTTGAATGGCGCTACGTGTTTCCTTTTGAAAGTGTGGGTATGGAGGCGTAGAGATGAGCATGATTTCACAGCCTGTGATTCAATCACTGTGATTGAGAAATCGCAGTCGGAGGTTGCGATTCATCACTTGCATAAACTGCGACTGCGATTCACTGCTGATAGACCGTAGCCTATCGGTAGTCTTCGGCAAGATGAACGACCGTTTATCTGCGATCGCAGTTTTAAACGCAATCACAGTTGGTCGTAGTGTAGTTTACAACGGTAAGCGCTCAACTGCGATAGCGATCCTCTCCTGAGTCCTGATACACCGTAAGCTGTCGGTAGTTTCCGGCAAGACGAACGGCCGCATAGTATTACTACTTACAAAATGCGATCGCAGTAGAGGTGGGCATTTCGATTCTTTTCAGTGAGTCAGTTCACTGCATCTGCTTCTTTGAACTGAGCTGACTCAGTGAATCGGCTCAAAAGAGCTGCAAGATTCCTACGATTCGCGGTCATATGAATATCGTCACGGCTCTCTATCAGTCTATTTGATCTAGATCTCTCATATCCGAGACGTACTTAAAGTCTGGATTTACGTATTTTTTTTGTTGGACAAGCCAAATTATCAAATTTAAAATTAAAACCGGAAGTAAACTTGATAACTCCCTCGTCTGTCCAGTGACAAAGTGGAAGAAATAATATTTTTAATTTGATATACTTTTGTGAATTGTAGAGTTGTGTTTTTGTAGTTGTTTGCATAATGATGTTTTATTTTCTGTTACATACTACCTTTGTTGCAAACCCATATATTTTGCGTTCGTTAAAACGTCGACTTTCAGTTATTAATTACCTGGCTCATGTCGTTTACATAGATTTTGTAACTATGTACCTGTGTACCTACTTAACATGTTGGGAAAAAGGACGGATAGAACACAGCTCGCCGGAGTCGTATCAATGAACGATAGCTGCATTCAGTTGTCACGTTGTCAGCCAGCTCGGCAATTCAGTTCAGTTCGGCGCTGAGCCGGAGAGCTGCATCTACTGAAATAAGTGAGCTGCCTCAACAGCTCTTTTGAAAGAGTCGGCTCTTCGATGCAGCTCACTCCTGAGTTACACATCTCTAGATCGCAGTAGTGTTGTAAATATTCGGATGATTTTGATATTCGGATGATACGGAATCGGATTATGAAAATATTCGGATTAATCATCCGAATACGTATTCATATTATCATTTCATACTTATAGGAACGCAACAGGCTATACCTCATGCGAGATACAGTACGAGTAGAGATGATATTCGGATATACTATAAAACGCATGCGGCGCGGTATGCTTTCACCTTCACATTCACATACTTTAACAACAAATTAATATGAATATGTACATGCCTTATGTTTTAGAAAATGTGCGTTATGTAGACAGTGTTGTAAATAAGAACCAGGAAGGTGAGATCCCATTAAAATATAGAATTCGATTACGTTTGTTTTTACTTGATTAATGTTTTTAATCAGAGATTGTTTATTTGATTTTAGTTCACTTTCCTTTGCAAATATAAAATACGTTTTACATTCTTTGTTAATCAGTCATAAATTTTCAATAAAAACAAGAAAATACTGGTTTTGTTTTCTACATAAAATTCAACTGTGCATTTGGAAATACCGAGACGCCAATTAATTTAATTTTAAATAAGTAGTAAGTACATGAATAAACACTATTATGTTTCATTTTTAATTTTACAACGCCGATACCGAATAATGAAAACGAATCTTGGATTACTTACTTACTTACTTACTTACTTACTTAATCGTTATTACTTCGACTTATCGTAAGCAGCTAGTCAGCGCCCGCATTGTGGTTCGCATTCCGTATAGGCACTTGATTTTTTGACCGTATATCGTATTCCTATTCCGTATCCCGTATTCCGTATTTCGCATAGAGTGGAGGGAGTTGCCGGTATGCAGGTTGCTGTCCGTTCAAGAACAGTCTAGCTCCACATCGCGTCGTTCGTGTAATTCCGAATACGTATTATTCTACAAAGTATTCGGAATAATCCGAATATATCGATATTCGGATTCAACGAATATTTTAATACGTATTATTACATCACTAGATCGCAGTTTTAAAGGCAGTGTGCAACGATAAGCGCACTACTGCGACTGCAGGATTTTTGTAATTGTAGACTGCGAGTGCGATTAAAGACGAGTTTGAGGTGCTATGCATCTATAGCTGACAATATGGCACATTAGGAATACTGAAATTAGAACATTGTAGTGTAAAACATCATAAATTAGAAATAAATAGGTTCACAATGGTTATTTGATAGCTTTGATAAAACTAAGTAGGTACATACACTGCCGTCTAGAATTAGGCACGGCATACAGCAACTTTAGTAAGTAGGTAGGTAATTATATCATCAGTTGCTTTTACAATTTTATTCGTTATGAAAAATAGGTATGAATAGGTACGTATGTGCTACGAATTGTCAGTAAAATACTAGCAGAAAGAGACGATCGCAATCGCTCGGAGTCGCAGTTAGGACACTTGGTCTGTGGCGGCCAAACTGCGATCGCAATCGCAGTTTACAATCACAGTGATTTGACAGTCGCAGTCCCAACTATCACAGTGATTGAAAAATCACAGTTTAGCTCATCTCTAATGGAAGGTAAGGGGGGTTATACATGTTTCACCTTAGACAGTCTTAAGGTTTCCACGGTCAGATAGCGGTAATTTGATGGTAGGGAACGACAATATCAACTGAAATCGTGAAATCGCACAACTGATACCGATGAGAGTTGCTCCATTGTGTGTCGCGCTTGCGTCCTCGCCATTTTCGTATTTTTGTTTGTGATTGTTATTGTTATGCTTTGAAATTTTATTGTTTTTATAGACGTTTTTGCTGGTAAAATCATTTTTAATGTAATAGTCAACTGCAGCAACAGGTAAGTAGAATTGAGAAAAACATTATTATAGATAGGTACTTATAAAAAATTATTTCAGGCTGTTTTTGCATGCACTTTTTTTGTATAATACCTAGTTAGGCGTGGACATTTTCAGTTCCAGCGGTAAATGTAAGTATCAATTAATAAATAGCAAACTAGTTATTTGATTAATTCCAGATTATAATGGAGTCAAAGGTCGTTGCTCAGTGCCAGGTTGTAAGTTGAAACAAAAGCCGATATTCCGGTTTCCTAACCAAAAAAGAGGGGACATGTGCAGCAAGTGGAAACAAAGCAATGAACAATGCTAGCTTTAAAGATTTATCTCATGAACATCTTTACAGAATTGGGTATTTAACAATTATAACAAATAAATCCTAATGTGGTGATGTGTAATAGCAAATTATCAAAATGATGTAAAAATGGTAAATCATTACTGTAACCCATACCTTGTAACTTACTAACTTACATCCCAGGCTGTTATACTTGATTTACTGGTCTTATAATGTAAATTACTTTTTCAGTCATTAATTTAAAAAATGTATTTAAAGACGAGGCAATTGGTGTAGGTTATTAGTTGGTATGTTCTTTGATTTCTAATTACATTCCTGGTCGGTGTATAAGAAGATAGTTTAAATATTGGAGTTGCAAAACCACAAAAACAAATTATTATTACATTAGGGTATTGTTATCTTCTTTACTGGAGTGAAAGACACACCGTTAACTTAAACATTTATTGACTTGAACTTCTACACATTTACTAAACGCTATTTGCTAACAGCTAAAGATAAGAATGTATGCACGCGCAATGCATGGCCGCTCTGCTTCCCAAACTCATATATCTATAAATATTAATATATTAATATATATATATATATATATATATATATATATATATATATATATGCCCAAACTCCCCACTTGCCGACACTGCACTGTTGTCACATTCACCACATTTACTCTATAACAGGTATCTAATAATAATTTATGCTTACAAAAAAGTAACTTTTAGTTATACGAATATTCAAATGCTTTTACATTACACTCATATTTTTTAGAATGCCTTGTCAATGTTAACATTAGTTACTTCAGCTTACTATATTGTTACCATTGTTGTCAAATATTTAACTACAGGTAGTTGGAAATGTAGTTCATTTACTTTTCATGTATTATAAATACTCATTAAAATTTTTCTTTAGTCTTAGTGATTCAATTTCAGTAGTTACATTTTTCTTAATATTTACCTACAATATTTAATTACATTTTAATAACTATGAAGAACGTGAACCATGATAACTGACACTGTCATTTTTATTGTTCCAAGTTATTGGTACTATTGTTTAGAGTTTAATTTTTGTTGCTAAGTGACTTGTCAGTCGGACAAGCAAAAACTTGATATCGATCGCTACGTGTTATAGAATGTTCAATTAAGTTATAAAAGGGTTGCAAGACTGCCGAAGTAGAAGAACTCAAAAGTGAAACCAAAAAGACGACACTTTCTAAAAAGGGTATTGGTGTTGTAATTAGTCAAGTGTGAATAAAGTTTCTGTTATGCAAAACACAATTTGTAACAGTATTGATGTGCTTGCATACTTGCATAATAGTGTTTATCTCAAAGAGATTGATTTTCTTTATAATGTTAACACTATTGCATTGTTATTTTTAAGATTTTATCGTAAAGCTACATTTGAATGAAAGGGCATACTTTTGTTTAAGACAATATAAAAAATTAATGGGACACTTTCATTTAGCTCTTTAGTTTGTTCATATATTTTTGATATTGTCTGCATTGTTTGTTACAGATATTTATTCATTAGTTTTTTGTTAAAGCGAAAACTGTTTTAATATACTTTTATTTACATTTGTTATTTCATTTATAATTATATTTGCTAGGTTGTTCGCACTTTTCCAAGTGAAATTTCATTGTATTCAATGAAATTTTATTTGGAAAAGTTCGAATGATCTAACAAAAACCACCTTTAATAACGACAATAATGATCCTAGATATTCAAATATGGCGCTAATTTACGCAAGTTTCGACACACAGACGGCGCGATCGCGCAAATGATGTTGGGACAGGACAGAAGCATTGGCCTTTTGTTTCTATTAAAGTGTTATTTTATGTTTTTACCCTCATTGCTAAACAAGATGGATCGGTTTCTCTTCTCTTTACTCCAGTTGATATTAGCTAAAATCAACCTAGTGACCATGAACATCTTAAAGTAAGATTTATGATTGGTATAGATTTTAAAGTCAGAGTTGATTCTAGCTTAAAATAGAGAAAAGAAACTGACCCGATGATTTTTTGAGGTGCCGTTTAACGTTACTCGACTATTTTGTCCTGCAGTCACAAGACAGTTTCCACATTGTGCCACACTGGAGTCTTTCGTCATCTTTTAATGTTCTAGAATGTATGGCAACCTAAAAATGTCAATTTTCGACATATCCATCGTTAGGTGGTTATGGCAATGTTCTACTCTTAGGTTTTTTTTGTCTGCTGATGAATTTTCCAGAATGTTCTATGACTACCTGGAAATGTCGATTTTCGACATCTACTCAGTGCCACACCTAGGGTTTCTTGAAACGTTGATTTTCGACATCTCCACAGCGAGACGGTTACCGTAATGTACCAGGCTTGGGAGTTCTTTCGTTCGCTGATGAATTTTCCACATTTTCAATATTTCTATCACGAGACAGTTTTAGCCTTGGTTAAGGATTTGTCATTGTGACGGTTTTGGCAAACTGCCACACTTGAGGATTCTAACTCCTTCAAGCTCAGATTTTCGATTTTTCCATCGGGAGACAGTTTTGACAATGTACCACAACACTAAGGGGTTCTCTAGTCTTCTAGTCTTATCTGCACATGAGTTCTTAAGGCCCTATGTATACACATTATACAGTTCTATTACCCCGATTTCATGCAACACAACAAGTTTTCTTTTTAGGTATGGTAAATATCAGATAAAAGTAAGAATATAGTGGCAAACTGTGTTTGGTTGGTAAAACTTATTTTACAGTACGATATGTTGTTTCCATTGAGATACAAAATTTTCTGTAGCTCTTTTAGTGACCATTTTTGTTATAATGGGTTATCAGATATTATGTAATGCACTTTAATAAGGATGCTTTTCCTAAAATTAGTACTCCTATCACAAATCGTTGACTTTCCTCTGTTATTTTTTATAGCAGTTGGAGGAATAAAATAGCTTTTTGACACAAAATATTAAAAATTTTAAAAACTATGAGTTTTATTTGTTCGTGCTTCTTTAGTTACCTTGAATCTATGTATTTTAAATAGATGAATGTAAGTAAGCATTCATAATTTCGGTTTTATTGTAACTGATTTTATTATGTTTTCATTTTATTATTAATCACGATTATTATTCCTATTCGTTAAACTTGTCCAGATTTACGAAAACTTGAAAGTTTGCTATAATAATATGAATTTGTTCATTTCTGAGATGACATTATCATAACTACACAAAACTATATATATTTGTCCATTTAACTGATTTAACTGATGTTACTGTAGAAATGCAACAAGAAACTTCATCATCAAGCAACAATGACCAAGGTTCATCATCTTCTTGGGGTTGGATAGCAGCAGGTGTTGGTGCTGTGGCAGCTGGGGCATTTCTGGCCGCTTCAATTTTTAACACGGATACAGCTGAACCATCTGAACAGCGAGATGCTGACAGAAGGAATGCAAGAAGATAAATGTGTGGTAGAAAATTTATATTGAATCGATATGCTGAAAAAAGATAATAACGAATTACATAAATGTGTTTTTCTCTTTTTCGAAGTGTGTATTGAAATAAATTTTACCTGCCTACTTTGATAGCTTTGCACTGTTAGACTACATTTCAGTATGGCTTAACATTTTATGAAAACAGGGGTCGCAGTTGAGATATATTATATATATAATTATATATATAATTATAATCGAAATATGTATTCGAAATTTTGTCTTGGTTGCTTAACTCAACAAATTTGTTTTTAATTTATTTGTATGGTGCGTCTAATTTTTTTGTGAACAGGAATATTTTCATATTCCTTTATTTCCTTCAAAAACTTACAAGGTGTGTCAACCATATCAAAATAAATGTGCATTTACAATTAGAAAATTACGTTACAGTATACATAGATGAGTTAATGAAGTTGGACAATTTCAGTTTCATTTCATTCCATTCTGCATGGTAATGATGGATGGTGTTGTTCCGCTTCAGTTGTCATTTACATGTGCAGCCTCCATAAATTTTTCATCATTGCGATAGGCACCCATTACTAGTATTGCTTTAAGGTTGCTTTTGAATCATCATAGGTTATGGTATCTAATCTGTATTGGTACTTTATTGTACAGTTTTCTGCTGTCTGCAATAAAAGTGTTGTGCTTTGGTTAGCCGATGTTTAGAAAGTAGAATGTTTTTATGGTTTCTGGTATTATATTCATGACTGTGTGTCTCCATTTCCTCTTTATGTTTGTGGATGAACACAATGAGTGTTAGTATATAGGTAGTACACTGGGCTTCAGAAGTATTGCCTGGTACCCCGGAGTGATGGGCGGGGCCTCACCGCTTCACACCTTTAGGATTAACACCCAAGGGTCTAGTGGTGCGGTTTATATTTTTAATTTCGCTTACCTACATCTTAGGCGACAAAGCGATGATTGGAAGTTTAAATTTTCATCTGATGTCCAAGTTTTCCAAACTTCTACTAGTTTTAGTAGATTAAATTATGTTCAACAAACATTTGCTAGTATATATGATCTAGCTGTTTTTAAAATTAAAAGGAATGCCCAATGTATTGCGAAAAATGCAAAAAGAAGTCATTTTGTGCAAAAAGCAGGATGTAACTGTTCATAACTTTTTGACTTCCAATTTGTGGAGACATCAAATTAAACAAACATATGGACCCTTCCTCACGCGCTTATCGTCCTTAGGGTGAAGACTCAAGGAAGGGTCTAGCGGTAAGGTTCTCGTTTCTAATGTTGCTTAGCTACATGAAATGCACCAAAAGGATAGCCGAAAGTTCAAACTCAGTTTGATTTTTTAAAATTTGACTAATTAAGGTTGACACTTAGTCAAGAAAATCATCTCAATAAAAGTTGAGTCACTTTCTGCAAACTGGTCCTTACTGTAGTTTTTGAAATTAAATGTTTATTACAATGCGGACACACAGAATTAATTTTGTAAATTTATAGAAATCGTTAAATTTATTGTATTTTATAATTAATTATTATTGTCACGTGTTCGATTCAAACAATAAAATCGATTTATTCTAATTGACGATTAATCGTTAACGTTTAAAATAATGGAAGCTTCCACAAAAAAGAAATACAAATATCCATGAGTAAATTATGATTCAAAGAACTGATTATCAATTAATGAATTTCCGTCAATTAAGAAACGCTGAAATTCTTAATTTGCAGAAAATAGAATCTTAACAATCGATAATAATATACTAGCGCCAACGGTTTTCTTTTTAAATTAAATCTGCATTTAAAACACCGAAATCCCCGGTTGCTATAAACCAGTAAAAAGTCTTCCCCAAAATAATGCTTTTTTTATTAAAATAGTTTAGGTGTGTTTGTTTTATCTGATATATGCTTTCACGAAATAGAAGACAAAAAGTTTTGTAGAGCCTTATGTATTTAAAATATTTTTCTACCATGATTAAATCTTTAAATATTCGCGTTAGGGAAATCCCAGGCAGGTTCCGCTTTAGTTCTTTGTATCTGTCCCTATCAGGTAAGGATGTAGTTTACTTGTCAACGGAAGTGGAATAAATTAAAATTTTGTAAATTCCAGATGCAAGAATGGAATTTTATTTCACCACGAAAATATTAAAACGTATTTTGCCGATTTTAGTGCGATTATTTAACTTAAAGTTAATAGTTTTATGTAAAAAAAGTAACTAATAACAGCTTTCGTAATAAATAAAACATGTATTTTACGTCAAAATGAATCAATTTCTACAAAATTGCATATATTTGGAAGATTTGTGTTTTATTAATAGTTATCTATTGTATGAGTTCCATTAGAAAACATTTCATCAGCACAAAAATGTTCAATCACGAGAACGAAATTCGAGTGTCTAATTCATTTAAAAGGATAAAACGAGATTAATATATAAATGCAAAACAACATTTTATCCACTATTGCCACCTACAACTAGTAAGAAACCAAAATTATGCAGAAGTGATAAATAATTTGACATGAGTTTCTTCTGAAATGTCAGTGAAATTTCACTGTTTGTGTAAAACTCGAGATGAATACGTTGCAAGTAAAACTAGTGAACCTGTCATTAGAAATCCACCTAAAAAAAGTTAATGTGAATGTGTTAACCAGCAAAGTTAAATTCTATAATATATTTTAATAACATAATTTAATGAGTGTATTACAACATGGATTTTGATACAAATCCATTTTAACATTTGAGCTTCCTTTTACCTCGTTAGCTATTCTCTATAATTAATTAAAGGTAATTGAGTTTAACTGATTGTGTAAATGTCGTTAAAGCATTTTAGTATCGTTTCCTTAAAAAATGGGTTAGTCAGTCATTGTTTATGTTATAAGTAGGGGTGTGTGATTCGGCCATTAATGAATTGAAAACATCATTTTAACATTTTAAATTGACTTTTGTTAAGATTAAATACTTTGCTTTTTACAATAAATTGCTCAAAAATGTAAACACCTGACAATAATTAATTACAAAATCCAATCAATTTAACAATTTTTATAATTTTACAGAATTAATTCTGCACGCCCTCATGTAGCAAATATTAAATTTCAAAATTTCGTGATTAAGCGTCAACCTTAATCAGTCAAATGTGAAAAAATCAAACTGAAAGTTTAAACTTTCGGTTATCCTTTTGTGACATTTCATATAGCTATAAGCAAAATTGGAAACGAGAACCGCACTGCTAGACTAGATAAGCCGTGAGGAACGGCCCATATGTTTGTTTAATTTGATATATGCTTTCACAAATTGGAAGTCAAAAAGCTCTGAACAACCGTTACGTCCTGCTTTCTGCACAAAATGACTTTTGCTTGTTTCCGTAATACATTGGGCATTCCTTTTATTTTTAAAAACAACTAAAACATATATTACTGGCATACTAGCAAATGTTTGTTGAACATAGTTTAATCACCACTAGTAGAAGTTTGGGAAACGTGGACAACACATTAAAATATATAATAATAATAAATTTTATTGATGCACATAAACATGCCTATACAGGGTGTTTCCTAAGTAATCTAAAATATTATATGGGGCGCTTTGTCACTCAATTTTAAGACGAAAAGTTCATATAAACATGTGTGATAAGTCTTGTCGTTAATGAGGTACAGGGTGTTGAATTGTTTGTAATAAATCAGGTCTGAGTGTATTTGAAATTAATTTTTCCTGGTGACGCTACTGGTTTTTAAAAGTTATACGAAAAAACATGTTTATTCTAAGTGGCCTTTGGAGTAACGTTGACAAATACTGTGTCGAACCTAAAAACCAACGCAAAAAACGAACAAGAAATTTTTATAAATACGACGTTTTTGTGTTAAGTTAACAACGATGCCTGTGTTTACTAATGCTGAAATGGCTAATATGCACTTTTTGTATGGATTAGCGAATGGTAATGCCTTAGAGGCTAGACGTATGTATGCCCAGCGTTATCCAAATAATCGTTTACCATGTTCAGATACGTTTACTAAGCTACATATTCGTTTACAAGAAACTGGAACTTTTGCCCAGACCCAGAAGTGTGAGAACTCCACAATTGGAAAACCAGATTCTTCAAGTGATTGATCAACATCCAGAAACGAGTACCAGAAAAATTGCTGATGAACTAAATGTTGGTAACAGAACTGTTTGGAATATTTTAAAAGATAACTTATTGTATCCATATCACGTTCAACGTGTACAACATTTGCTACCTACTGACTATCCGCTTCGCATAATTAGCCGAAGGTTTAGGTTTAGTGCACTCGTCCTGCCAATCATCAGGACGTTCACTTCTCCTACTTTTCCAGTAATGGGCCTGTTGTCCCCATTTTTTTTATTGCAGAATATGAATCTACATGAAAAAATATAGACCCCTGTTATTTTTATTTTTTGCAAAGCGCTTAGTTAATGCTTAAAAACAGATTGTTTATGTTTAAAGTTTGAATCTCTGACGTCAGCGTTCCCTGGCGCGCTTAATGCGGTGTAACTGTGTGATGTTGCCACGCCATTTTCTGATCCTGGCATTCCTGTCAGCCGAGATGAAGTTTATGAAATCGAAGTCGCAGCAGCGTTGCCATTTTATTTCAAACTCTCAATCGTAATTATGAATTATAAAAACCTACACGCGAATGGATGTGTTAAAGGCGATTCGTTGTTGCTCGTTTTCACTGTAAATATTAAAACGTTGTGCGGTGCGGGTACAAGAAATTGTTTAAGAAAAAGGATAAGCGACCTACCTTTCGGACCACAAGCGTCGCGACGTCTAGATATCTCCGTCGTCCTATTGAGGGCTAGTGGTGGTGCTTCGCGGTGTAGAGTAATGCGGTTTTACAAAAAAAATAGCGGTGTAAACAGTATTGGTGCACACTAACGAGAAACGTCAGAATACAACTGGTGGTCGCGGGTTAAAAGGAACAGGAAAAGGAGGGGAACCAACAAAAAATGATAATAGGAATAGGATAAAACTGAACATTCCCCCCACCCAAAATAATTATTTTGCAAATTGAGGAAACAAAATATGAAAATTTCACCAAAATATATTAGAAAAATTAAATTACATTTAGAAAGTAAATAAATATAAAACAAATTTAAACAACCAAAGGTAATGGGATTAACTTATTTACAACTCGAGTAAAGTGACCCGATGGGGTGCGTATCTGTGCTACGCGTACGACATTATCTTGACCGGGAAAAACCTTTTCTATTCTTGCCAAAGGCCAAGACAAGGACGGTAAGGAAGGTAGATATGTTAATACGAGGTCACCTTCCTTTAAATTTTGCGTAGCATTATGCCACTTAGGGCGCTGAATTTGTGTGTGAATATACTCGTGTGACCAGCGCTTCCAAAAGGATTGCGTGGCCTGCGTAATAGCTTTCCAGCGAGACAATAAATTTTGTGGTTCATTGACCATGTCATTTTCGGCACACGACAATAATGGCGCTCCTGTCAAAAAATGGCCAGGAGATAAATAATCGAAATCATCATCTGGAAGATTTGAAACTTGACAAAGTGGCCTAGAATTTAGTATTGCTTCGATGCGGCACAAAACAGTAATAAATTCTTCAGCAGTGAAATAACGTTCGTATAAGGCCTTTGTTAAATGACCTTTAGTGCTTTTGATTCCTGCTTCCCAAATACCTCCGAAATTTCGAGCATAAGGAGGGTTAAAAATGCCACTTTATTTCTCGTTTTGAGAGATGATCTATAATGTTTTCATTCGATTCTTTGATTAAATCATAAAGTTCTTTTAAATGACGCGTGGCTTCTAGAAATTTACGACCTTGATCGGAATAAATATTGTTAGGCAAGCCACGGCGGCAAATGAATCGGTCTATTGCGGCTAGACAGGCCTCTGTTGTCAAGGAAAATACTATTTCTAAATGAATAGCTTTGACTGAAAGACAAACGAAAAGCGCAATGTAAATTTTAGTCAATCGAGCATTTCTCCGAGAACTTTCCTTTATGAAAAAGGGTCCTCCAAAATCAAGACCTACATTAAGAAAACATCTTCCTTGTTTAAATCTTGAGGGAGGAAGATCACTCATGAGCGGATGCATAGGTTTAGCACGAAATCTATAACATGCCAAACAGCGAAATATACAAGAGCGAATTAAATTTCGAGCTCCGGGAATCCAGAATTTCCTTTGCATTAGAGACTATACTAAGCGAGGACAGTGATTACATAACAGTAATGCTAAGTGACTTTTAGGCGGAATAAGATAAGGGTGTCGAGCTCTTTCTGATAAAGGAGCAGATTTAAGTCTACTCCCCACCATGAGGATATCATCGAGCAGGGATGGTGAAAGAGTTTTTATTGATGTAGTCAATGTTTGACCCTGTCTGAGCATCAGTGTTTCTGCAGAGTAGTACTGGTTTTGAACGATTTTTATAATACATCGTAAAGCGTTCTCGTAATCTACAGGTGAGAGAGACCCGAAAATTCTATTAGCACGTTGATTACGGCAATTATAAAGAAATCTTAGCACAAATGCAAAGACGCGCTGTACTTTGATGAACGAAGAGAAGCGAAATATATGTTTATATAAGTATGTGTTGGAATCATGTTGCATTAATAATGCAGAATGCCGTGGAGATTTTAAATCTGGCAATACTGAGGGCAGATTTGTTTCTGTATTTGGCTAAGAAGACTCATCGAGGCGTAAAAATTGTGGTCCATGCCACCAAAGAGAATGAACTAAAAGTTGCGAAATTAGCAAACCTCTGCTGTCACAATCTGCTGGGTTCAAATTACCAGAAATGTGACGCCAGCAGTTGATAAAGGTGTGATCGTGAATCTGTACCAATCTGTGAGCGACAAAGGTATTTAATAAATGCGGAGGAGTGTGTAACCAACCCAACACATCGGTAGAGTCAGAGAAAAGAAATATTGCACCGATGTTCCATTTCAATATCAGCGGATGAAGAGTAAATATTAATTTAGATAGTAACAAAGCAGCACAAAGTTCGAGGAGAGGTACGGTAAGTGATTTAAGAGGAGCAACTTTTGTTTTTGGATTGAATATTGTTGCATAATATGGTACCATCAGAACAAATTACACGTAGATACACAACATCGCACATTCCTATGGTAGAAGCATCTGAAAATCCTACTAATTGTAGATGAACATAAGAACTTAAAATATAACGCGGGATATTTAATTGTCCAAGAAGCGGTAGTTCGTCGAGAAAGGTTAACCATATGCGGTTGATTTTAGGCGGATCGTCCCAATCAAGCTTTGGAATCCAAATTTGTTGCATCAAATGCTTTAAAGAAATATCACTGGACTTAGATAACCGTTGATGTTATATGCGAGCAATTTGGGACAAAACGGTACGTTTTGTAGCGGTAGTTCTTTCAAATGTAAAGTTATAACGAAAACAATCCGTAGTAGGATCCCATTCTAAACCTAAAACTTTAATGGAGTTTGAAGTACCCAAGGGATGTGGTTTTTCTCGATGCTCTTCTGCGATTGATTCTAGAACTATATTACTAGAACTAGCCCATTTGCGTAATTCAAAGTGCGCAGTAGATAACAGGTTCGTCAAATCCTGATATAAATTTAGAGCTTCCTGTTCGGAGTTAGCTCCAAAAACGATATCATCGACATAACAGCAGCTACCAAGAATATCTGCAGCGTTGGGAAAACGAAATCCTTCATCAACTACTAATTGTTGTAGAGTTCTTCGAGCAATAAAAGGGCTACTAGATACTCCAAAAGTAAGTCTTTGTAATTCCCACTCTAGAATGGGTTCAGACATCGAAACGCCAAAAGAACCTTTGATATTTGCAATCTTCAGGCGCAAGGCGGATTGCTCGATACATTTGTTTTATGTCACACGTAAGTGCAATTTTGAAAAAGCGAAAATTCGTAATGATAAGACTAATATCTGTTTGTAGTTTGGGACCAGTCATTAGCGATTTGTTTAAAGACATATTATTGTCACTGTCAAGTGATGCGTTAAATACAACGCGGAGTTGCGTGGTCGACGAATCTTTTTTCTAAAAGTGCAAAACTACGTAAGGCTTTTGATCTAGTTGAACCTAAATCTGGACGTTGACCAAATTTAAAGGGTAAATGAGCAACATAAGGACCGATTTCGTCACGTGAGATTGTAGAAGAATAATGGTTTTCACATTGTAAATCCTCTTCCTTCATTGAAACGGATTCATAGATTTCTTCCATCTCCCAGAATTTACATAATATGTCATCTACCTGAGGAGTGGAGGCAAAAAGAGAAGAAGCGGTTATTTTCGCAGAGTCGTAAGGAATTTCACCAATAAGAACCCAACCKAAAATTGTTTCAAAAGCGGAAAGTTGTCCTTTGATAATTGAGGAATTATTGCTGAGAATATCAATAAAACTAGGAGCACCTATCAAAATATCAATATTGGAAGGACATGAAAAATTAAAATCGGCGAGTTGTGTAATGGTTCTTATGGCTCGATTCAATGAAAGACAATATATCTTCAAACAATATAATGAACAAACCGTTAAGAAATATACATCACTCAACCATCAAAACTGTAATGCGTAATAATAAATGCGATAAAGTGCGCGAATTCTCTGTTCATGCGAAAGTCAAGATTCAAAGTCAAACCTGACAACATCGAAAAGTCGGTCCACTGGCACTGGCAGGCATCGGTGACGTTTCTACCGTCGCTATGTTGCCGACTCCGACAGCGACACGTTAGGTGCTGCGGTCTGGCAACGCGGACCGGTCGGTATCGCAGGTAACCTCTAGCGCTTACTGACAAAATGGTTGGTACTAGCCTTTTCCAGCACCCAAATAAACGGCGGCTGTTCCTGGCGTGAAATGCCAACCCAAAACAGCAATGGACTGATGGGACACTACGAAGACGCCACCCACAAACAGTACTATGGGCTGAAAAGCCTCTACGCTCTCGGTTGCTCACAACTCAACTCCGCAACACCACCGTGATGCGGTCCGTTAAATTTCGTACTCGAACAAACAGCTTTTTAAAAAACAATTTATTGAGTACAAAATAACGTGAACAGTTAAACAGGCTCTGTTCGATATGCCCTCGGACAGAGTAACTGCCTAAAAAGTTACAGTATTACAATACAACTAGTTTTTATACATTGGATTCTGCCTACTTTGCTAATAATACAATAAGCTACTGTTAATTGTTTACAAAAATAGCTAATACTACGTATGCTAAACTATACGAAGTCAACAACGGAAAATAACTGAATACCAAATAGAGGTTATTCCTAAATAATGCATCCATTGTTGACGGTTTCGTAACTCCTCCCGCCGAAGATACGAAATCAGGGGCTAACAAAGCGCAATATCATCAAGGGTGGCTTCGTTTCCTGGTTTCGGGGATGTCTTCATCCGGTGTAGATGATGGCATCGTGGTACCACATACTTTCGTGCTAAGAACAAACTTATTACAAAGATTAAGACGTAGGTAATAATTGTCCAAGAACTAATCGTATGTGTCAATAAGGGTGGAATGTCTTCTAGATCCAGGGATTGTGCAAGTTGACTTTTGAGTTGCATCAAGTCGTTCAAGTGTACTTCTTCTAAATTTAATTGAATGGGTTTCATTTTGTCTTTCGAATAAATTTTTGGCAAAGTAATTGCAGTATCCAAATAATTAATTACTTCTGAGGAATTAGTTACTAAATATTCTTCATGTGTTTGGAATATACAACCCTTTGGTAATTGCATTAAATAGCTGCCCTCTAAATCAATTTTTTGTTCTGAATTTTGACACTTTAAATTTCCAACTACATCATTCGGTTCAAAATATAACCAGGCATTATTTCCTAAGCTTTGTATTTTCCAAGTGGAATTTACGGTATGCATATTGCAATTTTGGTAAGGCTTGATTCTCTGCAATAGTTGATATTCGCAAGTCTCTTTAATATAATTTTTTGATGTTTATCTCACGGCAAAGATATATTTCATTTTTCGTTTTAAGGCATGGATCGTTGGTAAACATGTAAGCATTTTCACTGCTGATGAAATATTTTGCGCTTGGAAGTATAATTTGCGTAACCGTACCATAAATCATTGGCAATGTATAGGAATGATACAACGAATATACGATTTTACTTGTAATAGGCACATGTAGCAAAAATACTATTCGAGAATTGGTGTTATAAGCACTTAGTTGTATGACTTGTTCAAATGATTCTATACTACTCATCTCTGGCTTGAATATTAAGTGATTTGGAAATTTTTTTATCTATTTTACTTAACTGATTTAATAATTCGTTTGTAGAGATTATACTGGGGTGCAACACATTTAATTTAGAATATGTTAGGGCAGTTAGCAAATTATTTAGCAAGTAGGAAATATGAGATAAAGTGTTTATCAAGATTGAATACGATTCGGCAATAGCGAAATCTGATTTTAGATTCATTTGATTAGTCTGTAACTGATATATCTTTTTAGTGAAATATAATTGATTATTTACTACATGTGATACCGAAGCGTTAAGTCTTATTACAGATTCAGTAACAATGCTCAATCAATAATAGCTGTTTCAAACCTAATACCGTCTTCTGCATCTAAGTTACCAGTTATTCCTTTTACTAAGCTTCCTACAATGTTTAGCAAACCTCTTCTAACTCTGTTAGGTGCATATAATAAATGAGAAAGCTTTTCATCAATACCTGTAAGAAGTTCTTTACATAAATGATTTGAAAATTTCGTGTCATTATGCACACTGCTCAATTTAAAATACAAATTTCTTAAACTTTCAGTTTCTTGGATTATTCCAGTTAAATCAAAGGGTTTGATGATAGTCCAGTCTGAATAAGTAATTTTTGCTTGTCCTAAAGGGTGTATGAAAAGTCCAGGGTTTCCGTCCAGATTGTGTATTATGTCATCCCGTTGTGCTTTTATTACCGTTATCCACACGAGGTAGAAGGGGACGAAGTACCTGTAATCAAGTGATGTCTCAACCGTCTTGTGTGTAATTTAATTTCTTTATCTTTTATTTTCAAAATACAAGTGTTATCTGCGTTAATTCTAATTAATTTTGCTGGTCCCAAATATTTTTTATTAGCTTTAGATGCCCTATCTTCATTTGTGGTATAATAAACTGTTTCACCTACTTTAAAAGGAAGTTCGGCTTCTCTTTTAGCAACAACTCTTTCTTTTCCTTTATTAATTTTGTCCCGAACAGTGTTGTAAACAATATTTAGTTTGTCTACGTGTTGTTTAATGTAGTTTTCATAAATCTGTTCATTAGTTATTATATCATTGGGGTCTCTCGAGTTTGCATGTCCAAAAGTTAAAGCACAGGGAGTATGACCTGTAGAAGAATGAATTGAACTGTTATAGGCGATGACGCCGTATTTCACTATTTGATTCAGAGGTTCAGTGTGTTGGGTTTCTAAAATTTTTAAGTGCTCGATTAGAGTTGAATGAAATCTCTCTATGGGTGCATTTAACTGCGGATTTTTAGGAGTAATGAAATGGATTTGAATTTTGTGGCTTGCTAGTAAATCTTTAACAATTTTGTTATTAAATTCTGTACCTTGGTCTGTGGTGATTTGATTAGGTGTTCCGTAATGAGAAAAGTAATTAATTAGTCCTTGCGAGACGTCTACTGGATTTTTAAAAGAAATTGGATACACTTGAGCTAATTTAGAAAAAGAATCAATAATTGTTAGAAATAATTGTCTCTTGTATGAAAAAGTATCAATATGTAGGTGATCAAACTGTTTATACGGTGTAGGCGTTAAGTTAATTGGAATATCATAGTGTTTCCTGTCATACTTATATCTTTTTACAAATTTCGCAATAGTTTATAAAATTCTCACGGATTTTTGCATATTAGGCCAATAGAAAAGAGATTTTAATTTAGCAAGAGTTTCATTTATTCCTCTATGATTGGTCTTACCCTCATGATAATTTCGAATTGTTACAATTTTATCTTCCTCGTTTTTAACTTCCGTTCGTTTTTGCAAATACCTAACAAGATTTGGGCCATTGTTGTTGAAAAGACTGCAATATATTTCACAAAACTGTTTATATAAATCATCATCATCTACGTATAGTCCGTAACTGACATTGGGTACTAAATATTCCTGGAAATATTGTTTAATTTTGTCTGATGAATTTGAATATGGTATATGAAGATGAAACATCTGCCGTTTATCCAATTGTTCGATTTTACAACTATATGGACCTCTTTTTACGTAAATTTGGTTAAGCCTTGTATTTACAATTTCGTCTTTTATAGGTATACTTTCTGTAACTTGGTCAGTGTCGTTAGAATGTATTGTTATAATGTCAATGTCTTGTTGGTCTTGGTCAGTGTCGGGTTCAGCAATCATAGATTGTGAACAGTCTGTGATAGCAAAATTTTCAATGTCATCTGGGGACATTGCAGTGGCGTAGTTGCATACTAAAATATGTATGTTCGTGTCGGCGAATATATAGCTTAGCATAGATTTTACTTTTAGCCAGTTTAATTTATCAAGACCACATCCTATTCTGGGTATTGCTAATTTTTTAACATTATTGTGTACTAACTCTTCTTTTAAATTTACAAGTGTTTTAAATAAATCGGAGTATAACGGTTTGTCGAAAAAGTGAGCTTTAGTGATTAAATAATAGATTTTGTATCCATCTGATTCCAAAAATGCGACTTGTCCTACAGATTTATTTTGATTTAGTAATTCATTAGATCCTCCAAATTTTCGTTTAATTTGTAAAGCTAATCCTGCACTCATTTTAAAATCTTTCGAAACACAATGTACCAAAACATAATCTTTTGATAACGAAAGAATATCTTGGTTGCTTTCACGTAAATTACTGTTTGAAACTTTAATTTTTGACTCTTTCAAAAAATTGCGTAGGTTAAATTTTGTGAAATAGGTGTACGACTCAATGCGTCTGCATTCGTGTTAAGTTTTCCCTTCTTATATTGAATTTCATAATCATATTCCAAAAGTTTTAATCTCCAACGTACTAATTTTGAATTTGGTTCTTTTAAACTGAACAGCCATGTTAGTGGTCTGTGGTCAGTGTAAATGGTAAATTTTCTGCCATATAGGTAAGGTCTAAAGTATTTAGTTGCCCAAACAATAGCTAATAGTTCTTTTTCTATTGTACTATATTTTTGTTCAGTTTCATTCAAGGTACGTGAAGCGTACGCTACTGGTCTATCTGAACCAATGCTTCCTTGAGATAGGACTGCACCAAGCGCATAATTTGATGCGTCAGTTGTTAAAAGAAAGGGCTTTGTAAAATCGGGATACTGTAACACTGGATTATTTGTTAAAATATGTTTTGCTTTTTCGAATGCAGATACATATTCTTCGTTTAATTCCACCTTATTTCCTTTTTTGAGGCATTTTGTTAGTGGCTTTGTAATTTTGGCAAAGTCTTTAATAAATCGTCTATAATATCCTAAAAGACCTAAATATGATTTGATTTCTTTTTGGTTTCGTGGAATTGGAAAATTTAGAATGGCTTTAATTTTACCCGGATTAGGTTTTACACCATGGGGAGTTACAATATGTCCCAAATATGCAACTTCCCTGTGTGAAAATTCAGATTTATTGAGCTGAATTTTAAATTTTGCCTGTCGCAATCTTTCAAATACAGTTTTCAATTTTTCGATGTGCTCTTGTAGAGAAGTACTGTATACAATAATATCATCTAGATAAACTAGGCATTGGTCTGTTTGCAACCCTCTCAGTATGTTATCCATAACACGCTGAAAAGTGGAGGGCGAATTTTTTAACCCGAAGGGCATACGTGAGAATTCGTAGTGCCCTTGTTCTGTACTAAAAGCAGTTTTTTCTACGTCATCGGGGTGCATTTCTATTTGGTGAAACCCTGAGGCTAAATCCAAAGTTGTGAAATATTGACTTTTGCCCAGTTTGTCTAAAATGTCTGTGATGTTAGGTAAAGGGTATTTGTCATCGATTGTCTTTTCATTTAACTTTCGATAATCTATTACCATTCTCCATTTTTTCTTACCAGATGCATCTGCTTTCTTAGGTACAATCCAAATTGGACTTGACCATGGAGAAATTGAATGTTTAATTATCCCTTGATCTAACATCGAGGAGACTTGATTCTGTACCTCCTGTTTGTGCACATGTGGATACCGATAAGTTTTGGTATAAATAGGATTTTGATCTGTTAGCCTGATGTGGTGTTTGATTTGATTTGTGAAGGTTAGTGGTACACCTTCGCAATGAAAAATGTCGCGATACTGAAAACACAAAGATCGAATTGCATTTCGTTCTTCAGAATTTAGATGCGACAATCTGAGATTTTTTAAATTTCTTTTTAGCATGTTGTCTTGGTCTATTGAGACTGACTTTAAATTTGGAGTTTTCGCACACGCATCAATTTCATAAATATATTGGTTCTGTTAGTTCCAAAGAAAGTGTCTGGTCTGTCGAATTTAAAATAGTAGTGAATGCTTTATTGTTTTCAACTTTAACTAAAGCTGAAGGAATAACTAAACTGTTATCAAAGTAAATTTGTTCGATGTAACCCTCTTTTAAATTTTGTTTTACTGGAATTTGAATTTTCCTTTCTGTACGCGGTTCTAATGTGATATTAAATAATTTTGCGGATTCCTGTTTCGAGTATTGCACATGGAGTGGAATTATAGCTCTTTCTGTTTCTAAAACTTGTTTGCCTATATTTACATTTGCATTTAATTCTTTTAACAAATCTAACCCAATTAATCCATCCTATTTCTTATTAAATTCAAAAACATAAAATTTATGTCTGTCTTTAGTATTGAAAATGGGTGGCAATGGAAGATTTACGCTGTATTTGTGACGTGTGGTCTGATGAGCTGTACTTACTTGAAACGAGTCGTGTTCTACAAAATTTAGAAATTGTTACCCTACTAAACGTGGACTTATAAAACTTTTTGATGAACCGGTGTCAATCATAAATTTTGCATTAATTCGAGGTATTACGATATATGGTAAATTAATGTTGTTTTCGGCATTTAAGTTAATTACTACGGTTGTGGGTCTAATTGATGGTCTCTGAAAAAATTTTGACGATACTCATTTAATGCGTTATCGTTACGATTTTCGTATACGCGCCAAAGTGGCTGATATTGGTACTGATCTACTGGTCCTTGTGCCGCTTCAGGAATTTCCTGTGGTCTAGGCGGAAATTCGGGGTATTCAGTATCTATTGTGGCAAGTCTCACACTTTCTGCGTTTTCATCCTCGGAAGGATCCCAGACAACATAGTTGTCAATATCTTCTGAATCGTGTTCTGAATCATGATAAAACAGTTCTTCCGAAATGAAATTTGGTTTCGATGTACTCGGTTTAATAACTTGTTGGGTTCTTCTGGTATTACCGGAAGAAGTGTCCATTGGAGTCGGTTTATAAAAGCTTGGGTGCTGGCGCACCGGGAATGTGTTCCTAGGCTGCCATTACGTTTTATAATTTGCTGATTGCGGACTAGATTTTTGTGGAGGCTGATACTGTGTTATTGGCCTTGGTTGGAATGTTGGTGGTTGGAAATTTGAGAAATTTCTTACTACAGGGTGTTGCCAATTARGGGGGGGGGGGGGGGAAATTCTGAACTGGAGCGATTCTTTGAGTCAACTGAGAATGCTTTTGTGGAATTTGATTCCTGAATTGATTCGGTTTTTGATTTATTGATTGAATGTGATGATTTTTCGCGTAATTGAAATTTTCTTCTTTCAGAGCTAATGACATAGCTTTCTCTAACGTGTCCGGTTTTTGCAACCTAACTGCGAGGCCTAAATTACCATTAAGTCCTGTCAAAAATGTGTCTAATGCGCGTTTATCATAGATTGTCGTTTTAATGATTCTAACTTGTTCATCTAACTCTATTAATTTTATGCAAGATAGCAAAAGGCTTCTCACATCTTGACATCTCATTCCAAATTGATATGCTGACTCGTTCCTATCTGGTTTTAAAGACATCAAATCGCGTAAGAGACAGTTCTCGTCGCGCTGATCTCAGAAAAACTGAATAAGCAATTTTCTGATATTGGGCCAAGTATCTGCGTCATTTCTATTTCCTATTAAAATAGCTGCACGCCCTACTAATTTTGATAATATTGCATGTAGTAAAAATTTATTCACTGGGTTATTTACATTGACTAGATCTGCAAATGACATTAAATAGTCACAACTAGAGATTAATAATGATAGCGTTGCAGGTTCCCCATCGTAGTTGGGTACTGCGTCTAAATGCATTTTATTAAATGTATTTGCCATATTTACGGTATAGTTACTTGTGTTTACAGTACTATTCGAATTATTATTAATATTATTAATTATATCGTATAAATCTGCTACTAATGAATAGTAAATTGAAACGTTTGTGTCTTCGTTTGACATTAAAAAAAAAACAGTGAAAATACTTAAATGTGTACTCACGGTTTACGCATTATTTCTACTCTTAATCTAGTGGACCGGGATTGATCCGTTGGCGATGCTGTCCTCAGGACCGGATAAAGGGATGATCCTTCGGCGATGTTGTCCTCTGGACCGGGTGTATTTGGGAGTTGATCCTTCGGCGATGTTGTCCTCTGGATCGGGGTTTGGGCCTTTGACGATGCTTGTTCTCCAGCTCCTTTTCTTAGTGACTATCGATCTTTCGGCGATGTTGTCCTCTGGATAGGCGAACCTTTTGGCGATGTTGTCCTCCAGGTCCCAGGTGGTTGATTGCCAGTAAACGATTGATATCGACGACTGCGAAGACGATGCTTGTTCTTTACAGCCTTCTGGCAATCCTACTGACTGCGCCAGTTAAATTTCGTACTCGAACAAACAGCTTTTTAAAAAACAATTTATTGAGTACAAAATAACGTGAACAGTTAAACAGGCTCTGTTCGATATGCCCTCGGACAGAGTAACTGCCTAAAAAGTTACAGTATTACAATACAACTAGTTCTTATACATTGGATTCTGCCTACTTTGTTAATAATACAATAAGCTACTGTTAATTATTTACAAAAATAGCTAATACTACGTATGCTAAACTATACGAAATCAACAACGGAAAATAACTGAATATCAAATAGAGGTTATTCCTAAATAATGGATCCATTGTTGACGGTTTCGTAACTGGTCGGCCCAGCTGCTTCGGCCCGACTGCTCCCAAAATCGACGACCTCCCACGCCAT